>PVKP010013617.1:0-55041 GCA_004027715.1 Plecturocebus donacophilus
TTGCATCACTTTCAGATCTATCATTCTACGTCCAAATTGACTCACTTCACTGCACTGCTTCAAAACCGTTCACTGTTGCCCATCTATTGCAATGCCAGATCTCAACTCTTAATCTGACTTCCATGGCCTTTTACATTCTGATTCCTGCTGCTATCTCCCCTTTGCTTTAATCACACAGGATATGTGACTCTCCTACCTCTTGCTGTGACTTTTGAGATACATAGGAAGGAGATGTGGAGGGTTGAAAAAGATACAATAATCCATATCATCTGGAGGCTTTTTCAAATTCTACATGTCCTTCTCACTCTTCTCAGAGATTTCATATTTCCCAGCAGGAGTGAAGAACACTGTTGAGCATTACTACAGCCCCCAAGCATTGTTAATACTGAGAGGGTGCCACATCCCCTAGTTGTATGAAAATAGGTAAGATGGAACAGTGCTGCTCTCTCTACCTGTTTGCTGTATAAAATTCAAATCTTGCTTTAGAACTCTACTCAAATATTAACTCTTCTCTGAAGCCCTCTCTGCCTCCTATTATCAGGGGTTCCTTAGCATATTGTGTTTGGTTAAACTATTCCAGATGACTATTATCTGGCCTTTTGGCCTACAAGAAACTCACTGTAATATGCTTCAATCTACAGGCAGATTCACACACATACATCTCACTGCATTTAATCCTTTGTTTATAAGCCTGCCTTGAACTTAGACTGTTACCTCTTGGTGTAAAATATACATCGTATCCCAGACAACCAGCCCTATTGCCTGACAAGTAGTAAATGCTCAGTAAGTATTGAATGAAATGATATTTTCTATTAGAAAAAATTAAACCTAATATCCAATAATAATAATGATACTTTGTAGCCATGAAAAGTCTAAGTGCAGCATTAAAATCATGAGCAACTTGCAGTAGTATTTATAGTTTTATAACAAGTTTAAAATATATAAAAATGTTTATGCAAATAAAACACGATATATAAGAAGTTTTAGGGTGAGTGATGGGATTATGGTTATTTTTCTCATTTACAAGTATTGTTAACTTATTATACATAGCAAGTGTGTGTCATACTATTCACTCACTATAGAGGGCATAGAATGTCTTAAATCTTTGTATCTCCTTGCAGTTTGAACAATACATGTGTGTTACAGATGGTCAATGATGACCTGTTAAATGAAAATTTTAAGTGCCCAAGTGTTACATAAGGGAAATCATAGCCAGAAAATATTGTGTTAAGGGACCTCAATGAGTCAAATCCAAACTTGCTTCATTGAATTAAGAAGCATTGATGAAAGAAGCAAAAATGAGTCCTATGCCATTCAATATCTTACTCCCAGAGGATGCCACAACCTATCTACTAAGGGTGGTTGTGAGGCCAAACTTCCTAAGACAGTTTGATTAAAACACAAGAGGCATCTATAGGAGGAAAAATAGCCAGTTCTTGTTGATTTTGCTTTTTGATTTTTTTGTCCCCTTTGTGCTGTGGGTAAAATTATCAAAAGGATAAAAGCAGAGGTGCCCATGCCTAGTACTTCCATTTCTTTGAGAGCTGGCAATATACAGTTTTCTTAGACACCTGGAGCAGCTGAAGAATCCACTCTTGACCCCTGCTTGTCAGCACTTTGTCTCTGTTCCAGACTGAACAGAAGCTATGTTTCTAGTAAAGCCAATTTCTTCTTTGTTGCTGTTTCCTTTCTCAAGTCTTCTTCCTCCCGCTAAACTAATTTTCACTGCTGTGAAGCTTGCATGAATTCAACTGCAATGTAATGTAGTGGTAACTACAGTGAAAGAAGAAATAGTTAAATCAAGAGCTCCAATTCTGGTTGAGTTTATTATTTCCTTTCCTTTGGACAGTGGCCTCTTGTGGGGGCACAACTGAGAGAGATCGTCATAGCTCATGGGTCCCAATGTGGTGCTTTGACCTAATTAGTTTATTTTCACTGCTGTGTAAAAAGATCCTAGAGAAAAAAATAGACCTTTCCAAGTGTGAGCTATTACCCTAAAATAGCATTTCCCACCTGCACTTGTCTGTGATCATTGTCCATTAGTAGATGTCAGAGGACACATTGTCTTCTATCCAAGGCTCACAGGATTGGAAGAAGGAGAAGAATGGTATATTTACATGGTAGAAAACTTCCTATCGAATCTGTTGGAGGAAATCATGAAAAACATATCATTCACATTTTAAAACTACCATATAAAATAACAAACAATAAGTTTTATTTATTTATTTATTTAGAGACAGAGTCTTGCTCTGCCTCCCAGGCTGGAGTGCAGTGTCTTGATCTTGGCTCACTGCAACTTCTACCTCCTGCGTTCAAATGATTCTAGTGTCTCAGCTTCCTGAGTAACTGGGTTTACAGGCATGTGCCCCCATGCCTGGCTATTTTCTTTTCTTTTCTTTTAGTAGAGACAGAGTTTCACCAAGTTGGCCAGGCTGGTCTTGAACTCCTGACCTCAAGTGATCCACTTACCTTGGCCTCCTAAAATGCTGGGATTACAGATGTGAGACACTGAGCCTGGCCACAAACAATAAATTTTAGCCTAGCTACTCCATTCTTTCTAGTTTACATGATGTTTTAGAAGCCTTTTATTATTATTATTATTTAAAAGTAACCAAGTACAGAATAAGAAAATCATTCTATTTTCTCTGGGAAACAGTATAAAGCAAACTCTAATGATGATTATAACAAATGAATAACCCTGTTACAAAATTAATTGTGCATTTCTACAATTCAGAATGAATCAAGACTTAGATTTCGCATTGATGATAAGAAAATAATTCAAAAGGGATCTAAGCCATCAAATGGAACCATAATTCCTTCTGTCATGTCTAACCAGTGGAAATATATATAGCCAGCCTCAATGAATCTCATCTTCTCTGCCTTTTCTCACTCTCCCATTCCAATGGAATATGTTTGTTTATTTGAGTGTTTGGGCAATTGATGTGTTTTTCCAGTTCCCCTAGTAGAGCTTGTTGCACTGTTAAGCCACCGTGGAGTATATTAAAGAGAATCAAATCTTAGAATTTAGAATTTGTAGCCTTGTGGTGCCTTTTCTAATCAGACAAAAATGTCAAGAAATTGATCTAAGAGTAGAGTATAAGGGCCAAAATGCTGAACATTCTCAATTTCAATATGAATAAATATTTGAAAATTATAGTGCTTGAAACTAAAGATACAAACGATAAGAAAACAGAGGACTTTAATGCTTTATTTTTGCATTTGAGGTTTATAAGCTATTTTTGCTACTGTATGTTTTAAAAATATATTCTTTCCAATAAAAATATTGGCCCTAATTACTGTTGCTGAGATTAAGAAGAATATTTAAAAAGTGAAGTACAACTTGGATTAAACAAATATTCTTATAATAGACTTTAATATGTACCCATGATTAATAAATTAAGGATTCTCTGTAAATAAAACAATGATAATATAATAGTTTAGATAAGATACAGGAAGTAGCAGATAAAATAATTAGCTATGTTATGCAAATATTTTTAGAATGCAACATTTGATTAATAAGAGTTGTCCTATATGTGATTCATAAACTTGTAGCAGAGAGAAACCTCTGCATAAGTTTAGGTGTTCAAGTATGCAAGAAACACAGTTTTCTGTATTTTTCTTTTGCTGAACTTAATTTGTATTCTGGGCCCTGGTTTCATCAAGTGGCAGAAATTCAATCTCAGTCAGCCCTAACTGACTGTCCTCCAGGACTGTGTCTACAAAAATGCCAGGTGGGGGGCCATCTGGCCCTCGGTGTCATCAGCTACCCCTGCTGGCACCCACTGAGACTTCTTTCTTCAGTCTGCTCTGTGGTCACTGGTCCTTGTAGGTTGCCACTGCAGCCTTCTTGTCCTCATTCCAAGGACACATTAGGCCTTCTGGCTCTATGTGCATTTTTCATAGCAGAAATTTTGCTTCTGCTGTACTGCTTCAGGCTAAAGGAAATTGTCAGCGGTCTCAGCCCATATGACCAAACTTTGCTCTTTGAGAGTCCCAGTTCATCAAAGGTTTTAGTCATTCTCTTCCTGTATGGGGACTTGATCTATGGATATCAGTAAAGCACGCTCTTTCTCAGTGATGTCACAAGTATCTGGACTTTTTACTTCTGCTCCTCATTTTTTTTCCTCTTCTAAGCCTATGGAACTTTGCCCTGGAGAGAGAGCAAATATGGAAAAAGTAACTTCTTTACTAACTATGTATTCTTCCAAGTAATTTTGGATTTTGGAACTCAAAATCTAATATATAATTTTATTTCTGTTGAATTTTAATGTGTCAGCCACTACTGGAGACAATCAAAGTAGAATTTTTTTTTTTTTTTTTGAGGCAAAGCCTTGCTTTGTCACCCAGGCTGGAGTATAGTGATGTGATCTCAGCTCGCTGCACCCTCTACCTCCCAGATTCAAGCAATTCTCCTGCTTCAACCTCTTGAGTAGCTGGGATTATAGGCACACACCACCATGCCCAGCTAATTTTTTTTTTATTTTAGGTAGAAATGGGTTTCACCATGTTGGCCAGGCTGGTCTCGAACTCCTGGCCTCAAGTAATCTGCCCCCCTTGACCTCCCAAAGTGCATGAACTACCACGCCCAGCCCCAATGTAGAGCATTCTAACTGCTCTCTGAATTAGGAGGGGGGCCACAAGCTAAAAGAAATACTAAGTACAGAACTCCCATTGATCATATAATAATATACCAACCCCCTAGAGATAAATGTTTAGGTAGTCAGATGAAATTAATTAAACATATACTAATGTATTTATACATATGATACAGTATAGTGATGTTTCACCTATTTCCATGTTGTAAACTGACTGATATAGAATATATGTTTCTAGATTTTAAACTTATAGTAACTATTGGAAAAAACTGAAAACATCAGCATCACATCAGAAGGAAGCTCTGTGTAATCAAATTCTGAATGGCTAAACAAATGTGATCCACCTTTATCCAATAAGAAATTTTGAGGTGCCTCTGAGAATTAATCCCTCTTGGATGATGCTCCCCAAAAACCACTTCTGTGACCTGAAGAATTAAACATTGGAAAACAGAGATTCTGGGTTGCAATGCATGATGAAGGTCTAGACAATCTGACTTTTATTTTGGTCATTGAAGTTAAGGCACATGCTTTCAAAACCAGATGAGTAGCTGTCATTTTTGGCAAATGATTATGAAACTGAAGAGACTTTAGAGAGGACCATATCCCAACAAAGGTGTTCATAAGCAGCCTTGTCGCTTTTCCCCAAGAAACAATTTTCGATGTTTAGCAGCACATTATCAAATGCTTGATTTAGTACGCAGAATCTCACAACATAGATAGTAGTAGTAACTGAGAAAAATTTAGTCCAGATGTTATTAGGAGTTGGCCATGGGGTGGAACAATTTTCAGTCCTCTCTTGGAACATCTTGTACTTGCTGGTAAGACTCTCAGTATAGCCTCCTGATAATATGTTCACTTCATTCAACCTTAAATGGAATCATTTTATATAGGTCAAATTGAATAATGTTTTCCAATGATAAAGGCAGCATTAATTATGTGTAGAATCATTATACTAGAGAAATAGTTAATAGTAAATAGATTGATGGATGGATGTGATGGATATATAGATGAATATATCGGTGTAAATACCACCTTCAGAAAAGAATTTGATAGGCACTAATACTAGTGTTTTAATGTGGTCTCTTCATGGTCATAGTAATAAAACCACATGATGTGTATTATAAGAATTCCTGCACACTAATTAAATCTGAAATGACTTGACATCATAATGTCATACATGAAAAAATATATTATGGGAAGGGGAAAGTAGTGGTCTGCCAATATATCTCTGCTTTGATTCCTGTGGCATTAATAATCAGATTTTATTGTGCTCATTCAACCTGACACAGTTTGTTTCTTTTCACTTTCAATTCATGTATACAGTTATTGAAATTTAAATCATGTTATATTATTTTAAGCAGCTTTTTCCATAACATTCATGAATTACTTAATTCACAAATATTTATTAACTTTCTTATTTACATCAGAACCATGTTCTAGGAACTTAAATCTTGTTCAGCATGGCTGAATCTTAGTTTAAGAAGGCCAATAGTGGAATAGCTATGCCTGATGCTTCTTTGCCCTTTATATGAAATATTTGGCTGAGGAAATCAAATCTTTGCTTTATTAAGAAAGTAGTCATATTTTGAAAGAGACTAAGCTTTGCATTGCCCTTCAGAGGAAATTGTGGTGCTTTAAATTTATATGTTCCCTGTAAGAAATTAATTAAATTAGATTTTTTTAAGGCTCCAGAGCCTACCAATTAGACTACGATTTAAATTGTTTTAGACTAAGAATATCTTCACCTAGTGTTCTCTTTGTTCTGAAACATTGAATCAAAATAGTGACGTTAGGAGAAATAACTGAGATCCAAACACAGAAGCGCTTTTTTCTTTTATTTTTATTTGAGATGTAATAATTATGCATATTTATGGAATACAGAGTGATATTTCAACACATGTATATGATATGTTATGATCAAATTGGGGTAATTAGCATACCCATCACCTCAAACTTATTATTTCTTTGTATTGGGCAAATTGAAAATCTTCTCTTCCAGTTATTTGAAAATATACGATAAAGTACTGTGAACTATACTTACCCTACCATGCTGTAGAGCACTGGAACTTATTTCATTTATCTAGCTGTAATTTTACACCTGATAACCAAACCCTCCCTACCATATCCTCTCCCCTACTCTCTACTTCTATATCCTCAACTTCTTATCGCTCACATATGAATGGGAATACAGGGTATTATTTATCTTTATGTGCATGACTTTTGCACAATATTCTGTCTTGCAGCCTCATCCATATTGCTGTGAATGACACGATTTCATTCTTTTTATGTCTAAACAGTGTTCCATTTTGTATATGTACACTTTATCCATTCATCTGTTGATGGACATGTTGGTTGGTTCATATTTTGGCTATTGTGAATAATGCTGCAATGAACAGGACAGTGCAAATATCATAAATTATACTGATTTCATTTCTTTCAAATAAATATCCAGCAGCACGATGACTGGATCATATGGCAGTTCTATTTTCAATTTTTTGAGAAACTCTTATATTATTATCCTCATTGCCTTTACTAGTTTACATTCCTACCACCATTGTGTGAGTTCCAATTTCTCCACATTCTCACCAGCATTTATTATTTGTTTTCTCTTTTTGATAATAATCATTCTAATTGGAGTGAGATGATATTTCATTGTGGCCTTGACTTGGATTTCTCTGATAATTAGGATTTTTAAAATATATCCCTTGGCTCTTTGTATGTCTTCTTTTTTAAAATAAGATTATTTGGGAGTTTGCTGTTGAGTTTTTTGAGTTTCTTATGTATTCTGAAAATTATCCCTTTGTCAGATGCATAGGTTACAAATATTTTCTTCTATGCCATAGGTTGTCTCTGTACTCTGTTGATTTTTCTATTTGCTGCGCAGAAATTTTTCATTTTGGTGTAATCCCATTTGCCTATGTTGGCTTTTGTAGTCGGTGTTTTTGAGGTCTTATCCAAAGAATCGTTTTCCAGATCAAGGCCATGAAGCATTTTCTCTTAGTTTCATAGTTTCAGGCCTTCCTTCTAAGTCTTTAATCCATTTTTAAGTTTATTTTTGTGTATGGTGAGAGAGAGGTTCTAGTTTCATTTATCTGCATGTGGATATCCAATTTTCCAAGCAACATATATTGAAGAGAGTGTCTCTTCCCCAACTGGTAAGCTTTCATATATTCCTAGTTTACATTTTTCCATAATTTCTCTTCTCTGAAGATATCTACTATTATTGCCTTCTTGTAAAATAATTTCTGTAATATCACAAACTATTTTTCAATGAGCTGGTTTTCAGAAATGCTCAAAATTTGAGACTATAAGTTACCTCTGTCTATAGTAATTCTTTATGATTGAACAGTATTTAGGAGCCTTCCTCCTGTTGATTAATTTTCACGTACCCACACAGATGTGGGTACGTGAAAATATAGAACAATGCAAGAACATCTCACATTACATCACAACTAGCAATTTCATGAAAAAAAAAAAAAAAAACAGTTCCTTAGCTTTGGAAAGAAAGGACTGGTTAATGACATAGTAGATAATTTTATATAAATTTTTAAATTGAGCTGTGTTCTGTAGAACCAAAGAGACCTGTATTTGAATCCTATTTTTTTTCTTTTCTAGATGTATGAAATTGTGCAAGTTATTTAACTTTTCTGTTACACAGTTGGCTCATCCTTGCTAGTAAAACAAGCCTACAGGTTATTGTGAAAACTGAATTAGTATGAAATTTTTCAGAGACATGCATATGGCGCATAGCAGGGCATATATATGTATATTCCCTTTATTTGTTGCAGCAACAAACAGACACAATCTTACTTATTTAATTCTTCTGGAAATAGCTCTTTGATTTTGAGGCTCATTTGTCAGCATCAGAGATTATTTTTATTGCTGAGAATGAATGGCAGAGTGGGCTTTGTTTGCATTTTTATTGTGTAAAGATTAATATAAGCTCTATAATAATCTGTAAAATAATAATGCCCTGTAAAAATAAATGTGTATGTAATAGACAACTCCAAGAATATGGGACATTGAAAATTCTCATTTATGTAACATGTAATTAACCTGTAGATTTTCTTATATCTAGTTAGACAACTAATTGCTGAGTGAGTTAAACAATTGGCCAGATATGGAATTAACATTAATAGAGAAATATGACTGTGCTTTAGAGAATATGCTTATCAGAAATAAAGTATGTGATTAAGATTTATGGTTACTCCACACTCTGCCCATGGCTGTAAATTTCTTTCTAGCACCTTGGCTATTGCTGTGGGTCTGTGTCAACTACCACCAAGTTGACAGCCAGCTAATATCCAACAGGTTTTCCCTCATCTCCACCCATAATATTCTCTTTTAAGTTAATTGACATTGAGGGAGCCTCATTTGACCTGAGAACAAGGAACCGTTTTTAATAAAAAGTACCAGAAAAAGGCCTACACTTCCTTCCTACTGAAACAGAAACTGCATTATTACAACTCTTCCAGAGTCTACAGAGGAAGTTCAGAAGTTCCTGTAACAGGGGACTGACTCTACCAAATTTTCAACCCACAAATAGAATCTCCCATGAACTGCCCTACCTGAAGTTACACACTAACAATTAAAGAACTGAAGAAAAGCTTTATAGTCTGGAATCTCAAGGTAGCTGTCTATGAGTCTAATCCATCCAGAACATATGCTTTGTGCGTCCAGCATGAAAATTGGTAAGAACATTGAATGTGAATGCCTTTAAGTGAGGCATGCCCTGCCTAGTTTTACTACAGTCTTCACTGAAACAGATTATCTTAAGCTTATGAATTTGAGATTGCAACTCCTGACATAGAATAACTTTTCTTTAACTGAGAAAGAAAACAATAAGTAGAGACTTCACAGAATTCAGTAAAATACAAAATGACATGCAAAAGTAAGTTGTAACCTAAAAGTCAACAGAGTGAAAAAAAAAGAAAATAATAAATTATTTTTGAAGCAATATATAAAGTATTAGGCATATGATTTTTGTAGTTGGAGAAACAATTATTTGCTGGCTGCATTTAACATAACCATGCAATTACCTTTATAGACACCCATCTAAGAAGTAACACAAAAACATTTTAAAGAACATAAAATGATTTTGTGATTACGTCCAACAGCATGTGAAATGTAAGCCACCAAAGTCCTTTTTACAAAGGTGGCCAGTGTGGTTGGCACGGTGTGGCCATCATTTCCAGCCTTTGCTTTAAAGCAAACAGGAAGGAACAATTAGTTTCAGGCCATTTGGATTTTTAACTATGAATAAAAGTAAATTAAATTTAAAGAAGAAATTTAAGATCTACATACGTTCTCATAAATACTAATGGCTACTTTACTTTACTTCATTCTAGAAGACAGAGTGTAATAGTTTGTGTGCAGGTGTGTGCTTGAATATGTCTGTATATGTATGTCTCACTTCATCACTTCCAAGTGATTCTGGGGTGGTGGCTCTTAGTCATGAAGAACCTAAGAACTAGAGTGCTGTCAACTTTGACAGAGAACCTGGAGTGTGTTCACTGCTAATCAGGGTGAGTTGTGCTACTAAAATTGCATTTCTGGCACTTGCTTTCCCACTCTGTCCCTCAAGGCAAAGTTACTGTGACAGAATAAAGAGTGAAATAGAAAAATTAATTCCGACTTTGAAATATTAGATATGGTTTCAAACCCTCAGAAAATGTTTAAAGTTTCACTGGATAACATTCTCTAAGACTAAATAATAATAAAAATAAAAATAATAATATAATAATAAAGTAATTGCTTTACAAGGGATACAAATATGGGTATGACATTGGAATCTCAGCCTCTTTCCATGGATAAATTGACATTGCCATAATTTCCTTACTATTTATTCCTGCAGGTTATAAATATCTCCTCAGTGTTCTCTCCATTGCCAGTATTCCCTCAACTCAATCATCTTATTAATCAATGCCAAATTCATCTTCTTGAATTCCTTATTCACAACACTTTCGAAGTCTATGCATGCCATTCCTCAATTCCAATACTTTCAAAGACTTCTATTCCCTACTAATTAAGACACATTTTTCTGCATGGTATTTGATGTCCAATATCTAAACTCACTTCTCACTTCTTTCTTTAATAAGCCATACTCTCCAGGTTTTCTCAACTGGAGAACTTTTGGCTTTTCTAGAGGGACAACATTTTATTTGTCTCACTAATTACAGAATTATTAGCCTTCTTAACTTCAGTGCAGTTAATGCTAACAACACTTCTCAGTTATTGTGACAACAAAAATGCCCCAATCCATTTCTGAAACCCCGAGGTGGTGTGCTTTACTTCCCTTCAAGATCTGCTCTTGAACGTTATTTGGCTTCCTGCCTTCCTTCCTTGTTCCTGCTGTTTCCTTAGCATGAAATGTCACTCCCTCACATCTTCATAGCCTATCTATGATGCATTAATAAAGTTAACCCTGATCTCTAGTTCAAAAAGATGTCTTCTTCTTCCTGAACTTCAAAGGTGATTCCTATTCACTGAGTGCTTACCACATGTCAGGCATTCTTGTCAGATGATTTCTACTGCATAATTTCCACTTAAAATTGTGCTCCTTTGCTCATAGTGAGTTGTACTGAAATTTGCTCACTTTGGAAGGACACCACCTCTCTCCGTCTACCATCTTCCACCAACCAGAAGGAAAGTTAGAGGTGAAATATAAGATCTTTAGTATTATTAGAACTTAGCTTTCAGCTGCTTCTGAGGTACAAAGCACCCTTTACTAATTTTCATAAAGAATGTATGGCTTAGCTACTGCCTAGACTTGTCATTTTCTTTTCTCACCTTCTATACCAGATCAGTGTGCCCTTACCATCAACATCTAGATCTGATCTATCTTCTTATTTCCTAAGAACCCCAGCAGGGTACACTGGGCTCTTAATAGGCTTCAATATTTGCTGTAAAAACCTGGATACTCCAATAATGACCAATGTATTCCAATTTTAAGTGCCTATTTAAAAGAGTAAAAATCTAGAATTTCAAATCTTGGTTTTGGGGGCAAAAGTTGTCTGACAGCAACTTAAAACCTTAAAACTAAAGATGCTTAATGGCATCAATTTCAACTTTTTAAGCAAATACATAATAATGCCATATACTAAAACTAACATAACATGCCAGGAAAAGTTTAATACTTTGAGGATGTTAAGGTGTAACGATTCAGAGAACATAAAGAAGGATGATTGCACAATTCCCATTAACATCAGTGAAATTCACATGGTGAAATTAACACTTACCTCAGTGGAATCATGACCTCAACTGTCACTGGACATGTTACTTTTCATGGTGTGTGCTTTTTCCTTTAATTTGAGGCAATTTAATTTTATGCACACTTCACAAAGAAATGTCAGGCTGAATGACTAGAGCACTGATGTTGAACATCTTTCTTCACACATTGCACTTAACAGTAAAATTGATTTTGTTATCCTTGATATCACTAAATAAAGGCAAGAAATGCAATATTCTTTCCTATAAAGTCACCTTTGAAAATAGAAATTTGACCACAAGTGACAGTCATATTCATAAAGCATCTCAGTAGAAATGTAAAATGTTAAAAGTAAATTATAAGAAAAGTAGCAAATAAGTAAATTATAATAAAAAGTAAACAAATAAGAAAAGCCATTATTGAAAAACAGTAATATCTTTGTGTTTCTCCAATATTTCAGGATGGACTATATAGAAATTCAAAAATAATGAATATATGGATTCTGTGTTTATATTAATTTTCATAAGTCAAATACAGAACAATGGTTAGGACAGTCTCTGAATCTGGACTGTTCACAAATTGGCTCTACCAGTTACCACCTCTGTCATCTTAAGCGAGTTACTTCACTTTGCTGGGCCTGTTTCCTTATTCAGTAATTAGAAATACTGGAATTACTGCTTCATAAGATAGTTGTGAAGCTAAAATAAATTAACTTAAAACACTTTTAAGACTGCTTAGCATGTAGTGAATGCAAGATTATCAATATTATCTTATTATAAATATGATAGAGATTTTTTTGGAAGAAACTAAAACTAAACCAACAGTTACCATGCTAGTTTTATGCTCTTTCAAAATATATCTGACATGATTATTATTTTTATTGTATATGAAGGAAAAGGAAATCAATATAACATGTATGTGATATAATTATTTTTGAGAACTTGATTTGTAAATCTCAGTAAATAACCAAGAATGGAACCTACTAATTAATCTGCATGAAATGTGATATCTACTTACCCCTCTCTTAACCCAAGACAGCTATTCAATCAAGCTACTTGAGGACCATTTATTATGAAATTTTGTGGGCTTATCACCTAATACTACTGGCTTGGCCCTAGTAGGCACTCAATAAATATTTGTTTAATCCATTAACCTTTATCAAAATAAGTATTCCAATTTATTCATATATCTCTCCATCAGGCCAATGCACCCAACCATCCTTAACCTTGTCCTGGAGTCTTTTTTCCTTTGTCTGTTTTATCTGAGGAGTGGTTTGAGCTTCACTACCTCCTGGTTACTTTACAGTGCTGCTAGTCTACTCTAATCTCTGCCTGCTCAAACTTCTCTCAGCCCAATTCAGTATGATCCAGTTTAGCACTACATTGACTTAGATGTATGTTGAATTTGATTTTTAAATAAATCACATGCATATTAAGGGCACAGATGAATTTGATGCTTCTTTTGCAACATCTTGCAGTTAATCCTTAACAAATAATTATTAATTGATAACAATCAACACCCACACCAGTGTTTATTCTTATCTGCCATGTTAAACTCTGTGTTTGAATCTACTTGATTTATTCTCTTTTTGTGTCAGTGTTGGAGTAATTGTTCCAGCATAAAAGAAAGGAAGATTTGCCATATTTTATGCACACACATACACATTGATACATACCCAAGAACATATACATACATATATATAGTATCATGGGAAGTTATGGCAGGATTCTAACTACTAACTCAGGAACACTAAATGAGTGCCTATTTCCCCTATGCTCATAGGTGAACTGGAGATTAATTCAGTTTACCCTGTACTCAATTTATCTTGTTATAGGGGAAGGGGGATGGCAGAGCAAATACTTTGGAGTTCACTATGGGTCTAATATAGCTAATAATTAGTTGTAGAAATCATTAAGATGGAATTGATATAATTTCACTTGCCATTCTAATATGGCATTTTTGCATTACTAAACACTTGATTTTGCTAGACTGGAATTTCTAGAGAATTACTAAAAGAGATTCCTACTTTTGTTCAGAGTTAATGAAACAATGCAGTATTTTACTATATAAACTATAACCCAATATTTTATAGTAAAAAATAGCTGAAATGACTTGAAGGAGAAACTATTTTATTTTAATTTTATCTTATAGATGAAATTAAAACCCAAAGAAGTTAAATAATTACTCAAGAAATGGATAAGCCAGGACTCGAACTTAGAAAGTTGGCCCCAAAGCCCACACTTATACCATACTGCTGACACTACTGACTGACATCACTAGTTACCTAAACAAGAATCTATGCCACCCACTTCCTTTCTGAGATCCCATCTGTGTGACATTCACGTTCCTAGTCTCTCTAAAGGCAAGAATGGACATGTAACCTAGTTCTGGCCAATGGAATTAAAAGAAATGCATTCTGGGTCTTTCATTTTCTACCCTGGCCAAAAAAAAAAAGACTTCTTAAAAGAAGTTCAGTTTTCCCCCTAATTTTAGACATTGATGTGTGAAGATGCAATACTTGGAGCTTCTGTAGCCATATTGTAACTGAAAAGAAGGTCAAGAAAATTATAGAAGAAATGACTTAGAGGCCATACATTTTTAAGCATCTGAACCAACCCTGTACCTCTTTTCTTATGAAAGTCTTGTGAAAGTCTGTGAGAATAATAATAATTATTGCTTATTGCTATTTTTTTCGATATTCTTGCCTACAGCTCAAAACCTCCTAACAGATAAAAATATAAATTTCTAGTTTTGAAGACATTTTAAATTCTCAGATCCTATAAAAATAACATTTATTTATTCGAATAAACAAAATTAGTATTCTCAAATGAATATTTCTAGGCATCTTAAATTCTTTTGGGTTTTCAAATGGATATGATTATAGTTTTAAGACTGATCTTTTTTTAACATTTTTATGTTCCTATATATACTTTATTCTCTTGGCCAGACATGGAATAAATACAACAATTTTAGTTTTTGAAGTTCAGTTTTTAAATAATATTTTTGAGACTCAATAACCACCTTGATTCATGAATTATTAGCTTGAAAAAATGTTTTAAATTGCATTGACAAAGTGGACCAAAAAATAAACATTGATTTTTAAAATGTGGATCTATTTGAGTTTTTATTTTATATAAGAGTCACTGTTAGGAAAATGAATATATACTTCAGCTTAAAGGCAGTGACATTCCCCTACCATATATTTAAACTAAGCCTAAATTAAACTTGTATTTATCAGTATCTGTCACGTGGACTCTACCAGCTCCCTTTCACCTAAACAGTTGCACACAAGGAAATAGAAATCTTTTCTCCTCTTTAAAGACTTCATCTTTAGATAACCCCACCCTTGTTCACATTGCCCTACTGGCCTTTCCCTGACCAGATTGAAGATAAGAATTAAAATCATTAAGGAGATTTTAGATCTATGTAAGACAGAATAATCTGTTACCAGTTTGTTTAAATTTGTGTTTGTTTTCATAAAACATTGGTTTAGGAGCTAAACATTGTAAATATTTGAAAATACATCTTCATTTAAAGCTAAGAGTCTAATTTCATTGTGGTAAGCTGGGATGTGAAGACTTAGATTGATTAACATTAATAGAAGGAAATACATAATTTCTAAGCCGTTGAGATAAGATAATCATTCCTTACAGAGAATTTCTATTGAAGATCAGAAAGTCCTTAGTTAAGCCTGCCACTCACTCTGTAATTTACTTACAGTGCCTGACTACTTATGACGTCAAAGTACATAATGCTACAGCCCATTTCAAATATGAATCTGTAATGACAAAGTGACAGTTTCAGCCTTCTGTAAATAAAAGCATTGAGCAAACCTCAGAGGTTCAGATTTATCACTGCTATTACTCTCTATAATATGAAAAATTGAAGAGAACAAACTGGTAAGAATGCCAAAGGCAAGACATCATATAAAGTCTTCTGAAGATTTGATTAAAGACACATTTAAATATGTGTTTTTGACTCCAGTGAAGAAAGTGCCCATTTTCTACCTAAGTACATAATAGAGGTTCAATAAAAATTTACTGGTTTGAATTGCATGGGGTGTGGAGTGGAAAAGGAGAGGAATGGGGAGGGAAAGGTGTAGCCTCAGAATAAAGACCTCACAGACAATGGAGAAAAGTCCTTCATGAATTTACCTGAGAAAGACACTAAACAGCTATGTATATACACCAGCTGAAACCCTGTATTCAGCTGCAGCATGCATTCTAAAGTCCATGCCACATGATCTGACTTAGAATAATTAAAGGAAGAGAAAGGAAGTACAATTTGGCTCAGCATAACTATGAAAACATCTAAAGGAGTAGGCTTTAGATCTTGTTTGGGATAGAGCTAATTTCCTTTGTCTCATATTTCCATAAAGGAATGACACTTATGATCTACTTCCCAAGAAAGAACAATATTGAAATGAATGCTTCTGATACCTCTCCTACTCGGCCTTCCCTTAAATGGAGGTGGAATGATTATTATTGATGAGATTAAGGAACCTAACATCCAATGGCCATACCACAAGAATCTGTGGAATTTCTTTGGGCCAAAAGTAGAAAACAGTCCTCTAACTCCTGGCCTCATTCTCACTCTTCTTCCTTCTCTTCTCCTCTCCCTCCCTTTATCCTTTTCCCTCTTGATTCTTCCTCAACCAAACATCACCTACCCTCTCACTGCCTGGTCCATTTGGGATTTGTAGTAGGATCCCTGAGTTTTCCACTGCTGCATGTAACAATTACAAAGCCATACTCGATCTAGATTGTTATATGGCCCCTGAGTCTGCCTACAATTTAGTTAGAATCTATAGGAGGAAAAACATCAACAGCTTGGCTTACTTAATGTCCAGTATATCACCAAATTCTAGGAAGCATGCGTTAGCAAGAAAAATATGTGTATTAAGAATAACTCTGTTGATAGAGTAGGGCTTTTGAATGACAGGCATGTTGTTATATAATTCTGTGCAGAAGAAGTGACAAATCAATAAGACCATGTAGCTTATTTAGATGTTTCTTATGATTGATTAAAACAAATAATAAACACTATTGATTGAATATATACTGTAGGACAGTCACAGTACTAGGCCCTGTACATTTATTACATCAATTATTCTAAACACCTTCAAGCTGTAGATTTACAAACTCCAATTCCTAAGTAATGATGACGTTTTTGTGCAGACATAAAGGCAAATGAGTGACATAAGGTTTGTAAATAATAAACACATGGCTCACATGATCTTACCTCCCCTCCCCAGAGAGTCATCATCCTGGATCAGTGCAGATTGACCATCCTGATGCTATTGTAACTCCTGTGGTCTCAACTCTTGATGTGCTATGCTCCGATGTCACTGAAAATTCTAGAAATCTCAGCAGCTTAGAAGAATTCTCAAACAGTAGGTCACAGGCTAAGCCAACATGTACTGATTAATCAAAAGAATCATCTTTGGTACTCTTCCTGGTTTGTGAACTATGTAGATAGTCTATAAGGCTGATTATTTAAACCACAACAGAAATCAATAACATATTTTTAATGAAAAAATTTTTAATTTGATCACTTTCTTCCTATTTAAGTGTTATTTTACAGACTATGAGAGACAAGAAATATGAGTATATAGAAAATACAAGAATATAATGGAAACATAAGGTTTATTAAACTACATAAAGTTTTAAAATTGAAAGGCTTTCAAGCATAGTGACTTGGAGCACAGCTTTAGTATCAAGTAGAGCTGGATTCATGTTTTGGTTCTTCCTCTCTGCGTCCTTGTGCAAGTTATTTAATCTTGGTATTCCTTAATATCTTCATCAGTAAAATAATCACTGGTGTCCCTTGCATACACGTGGTGGAAAGATTGAGTGAAATAAGGTATTTAAAAGTCATTTATACTCAGAGCAAAGACGACCAACTAGACCCAGCCATTAGGAACGTCTGCCACTGAGGGACTGGAACATCAGGTAGACTGGCAGATTCCAAGCAGATCTTCAGAGGGAAGTCACTGGGAGTGGACAGAGGAAGGATACAGAACTGGGCGGAAGGAGGAGGAAGCTGGGAACCCTGCACAGGCTTACTAAGCACCAGGACCTGCTTCTGGCCCCCAGAGACTCCTGGGGAAGAGGCGAGTTTAATAGATGAGGAGTGGCTTGCTCTCACAATGAACCTCTGGAATCTGGGCAGCAGGAAACCCCAGTGACTCCCATAGACACTTGAGTTGGTGAGAAGAGGCGTAGAACAGTGCTGAGAGCAGGCTCCAGCTAGTGAAGAGCCCAGTTGGTTTGGTGTGGGAACGTCGGCAGTGAAGCATGGCCAGTGTTACCCATCTCCCAAGGCTCACCATGTCCTCTAGGAGACTTTAGCCATGGGGTAACTGTTGGATCTAGGTAGAGCAGGACGGTCGTGCCCCTGAGATGGAGCCAGTTGCATCTGAGCATACTCTGTCTGCTTGCCTCTCCTGGTGCCCCAACCTGGCCACTCCTGTTAGGCAGCACAGCCTCAGATGCCCAACCAGGGTGCTTCTCAGGAGTCCTCATTATAGCTCCTTTGCCAGCGACTGCACCTGACCTTTGGCGAGCTCCAGTAGACCGGCCCTTGCTGGGGTACACCAGCCCACCCAATCATCTCTCCATTGCAGTGTGTACCATGCCACTTTGCCAGCACACACTCACTCAAGGCCACTCCCCCACAGCTTGCTGGTACATGTGGTTGGGCAGACCTCGCCTTTTCTCCCCCACCAGTGTGCACATGTACCATGTCATGCCACCACTGCCAGAATGAGTGCAACCCACTGCTCTCCCTCAACTGAAGTGTAAGCACTCAGCCACAGCACCATTGACGGCATGAACCCACACATGGACGCCAGGGACCCTGTCCCCTCACCTCACCCCAGTGTTTCTGCCACCACAGTGAACTAGCTCACGACACTGGTGGGCCCATACTCTCTGTGCCACCAACCTGGCCAGTGACAACATATGCAGGGATGCTGGTGACCCAACCCAACTCTGCACTGCTACTGCCACCAGTACGAATGTGCACACAATCCACGGTAAAACGATCCTCAGCAAATTGAAAAAAAACAAAACTCATGCCAAACACACACTCAGACTACAGTGCGACAAAAATAGAAATCAATACTAAGAATATCACTCAAAACCCTACAATTACATAGAAATTAACCTAATCCTTAATGCCTTTGGAGTAAACAGTGAAATAAAGGCAGCAAGAAACTAATGAGAACAAATGTATTACATACTAGAATTTCTCAGACACAACTAACACAGTGTAAAGAGGGAAGTTTATAGCACTAAACACTCATACTAAAAAATTAAAAAGATCTCAAATTAACAACATCACACCAAGAAGAACTGGAGAAACAAGAGCTAATTAACCCCAAAGCTAGCAGAAGACAAGAAGTAACAAAAATCAGCACTAAATTGAAGGAAATTGAGACACAAAAATCCGTACAAAAGATCATGAGCCTAGGAGTTTGTTATTTATAATAATACATATCATTGAGAAAAGGGACTCATCCCTGGCTCATTCTAGGAATAAAAGGCATCCAAATAGTAAGAAAGAAAGTCAACCTATCTTTGTTATCATTTTATATGATTCTATACCAAGAAAACCTCGTAGTCTTTGTCCATAACCTCCCAGATCTTATAAGCAGGTTCAGCAAAGTTTCAGGATATAATATTAGTGTACAAAAATCAGTAGTATTTCTATTCAGCAACAACATCCAAGCTGAAAGCCAAATCAAGAACACAATTCCGTTTGCAGTAGCCACAAAAGAAATAAAATTCCTAGGAATACAGTTAACCAAGGAAGTAAAAGATTTCTTAAGCAAGAATTATAAAACACTGTTGAAAGTAATCCGAGACATCAAAAACAAATGAGAAAACATTCCATGCTCATGGACAGGAAGGATAAGTATTGCTAAAATGGCCATACTGCCCTAAGTAATTTATAGCTTCAATGCTATTTTTATCAAACTATCAATGACATTCTTCACAGAATTTAGGAGAAACTATTTTAAAATAATTTAAAATTCGTATGGAATCAAAAGAAAACCTGAATACTCAAGTTAATCCTAAGCAAAAACAATAAAGTTGGAGGCATCAAGTTACCTGATTTCAAACTATACTACAAGGTTACAGTAGCCAAAAGAGCATGACACTGGTACAAAAGCAGACACATAGATGAAGGAAACAAAATAGAGAGCCCAGAAATAGTGCTGCACACCTATCATCATCTGATCTTCAACCAAGTTGACAAAAACAAGCAATTAGGAAAGGACTTCCCATTCAATAAATGTGGCTTAGATCACTGGCTAGCCTTATTTAAAAGATTGAAACTTAACCCCTCTCTTACATCATATATAAAAATAAACTCAAGATAGATTAAAATTGAAATGTAAAACCTTATATTATAAAAACCGTGAAAGATTACTTAGGAAATACCATTCTGGACCTAGGCCCTGACAAAGATTTCATAATGAAGAAGCCAAAAGCAATTGCAACAAAGACAAAAATTGAAAAATGGGACCTAATTAAACTAATGAGTTTCTGCACAGCAAAACAATCAGTAGAGTAAACAGACAACCTACAGAATGGAAGAAATATTTACAAACTTTGCATCTGACAAAAGTCTGAATATCTAGACTCTATAAGGAACTTAAATTAACAAGCAAAAAACAACCCATTAAAAAGTAGGCATAGGACATGAACAGACATGTTTCAAAAGACCAAGTATACATAGCCAACAAACAAATGAAAAAAGTGCCTAACATCACTAGCCCTTAGAGAAATGCAAATCAGAACCACAGTGAGATATCATCTCACACCAGTCAGAATGGCTATTATAAAAAAGTCAAAAAATAACAGATGCTGACAAGGTTGCAGAATAAAGCATACAGTTCAAACTATACTACAAGGCTACAGTAACCAAACAGCGTGACACTGGTACAAAATCAGACACATAGATTAATGGAACAGAGTAGAGAGCTTACACACTGCTGTCAAAAATGTAAACTAGTTCAGCCATAGTGGAAGGCAGTGTGGCAGTTTCTCAGGAAACTTAGAATAACCATTCAACCCAACAATCCTATTATTGGGTATATACCCAAAGAAAATTAAATTGTTCTACCATAAAGACACCTGCACATGGATCTTCATCACAACGCTATTCACAATAGCAAAGACATGGAAGAAACCTAAATTCTCATCAATAGTAGACTAAATGAAGAAAATGTGGTACATATACATCATGGAATACTACACAGCCATAAAAAGAATGAGATCATGTCTTTTACAGCAACATGAATGGAGTTGGAGGTCATTACTTTTAGCAAACTAATACAGGAACAGAAAACCAAATACTTCATGTTCTCAATAGTAGGAGCTAAAGACTGAATATATATGGACACATATATGTACTTCAGGGTTAAGGGTGGCAGGAAGGAGAGGATGGAAAAACTACCTATTGGGTACTATGCTTATTACCTGGTTGATGAAATAATCTGTACACAAAACTCCTGTGACATGTAGTTTACCTATATAACAAACCTATGCATGTATCCTTATGCCTAAAAAAAAAATTAAAAAAAAAATAAAAGCACTTAGCATGGGCTCTGTACACATATGGGCAATTATTATTGTTATTTATTGATTATTACCAAAAAAACAGAAGTTACAGGATGTGAAGTCTTCAAACCATACTCCTTATAAAGAAAGTAAGCAGACTCCTCGATGTCTTCTTTTTCAACTTAGCCTTTATCTAACTTACATGCATGAATTTGACTATAAAATTTTATTTGAATCAAGCAAAATATGATACTTTATATTTTAAGATGGTTGGTCTAGTGAAAGACTATTTCTCTAGAAGTAATGACTACGTGGGTGACATTGGGCAATTTACCTAAATTCTCTACTATGAACCCATTTCTATGAAGTAATGGCATTAGTTTAGATAATATTAAACAATCTGTATGGCTGACCAAGTATGTTCTTTAGTTGATATTATTTGGCATTGATTTAGCACTTTAAACTTTAATTCATTCGTATTTATCTTTCAGTTTTACAACATTAATATCTTTATATCAATATTATCTAGAAAAATTCAACTATTTATTTCTGTTTTCCTGGCGAATTTTCTATCTGATAACATCACAATAAATACATGCAATTTCATTACTATACTTATTATTATACTAGCTACAAATTTGAAATCATATACCTGATAATAGCTTGTATAAAGCAGCACAGTAAAAATATGTTTAATCTGATATTTAACATTTTTAGGGTGTGTTGTTTTTAGGGCAGGCACTGAGCATCTGTGGCTTTTCCAGGCCCAGGGTACAAGCTGTCAGTGGATCTACCACTCTGGGATCTGGAGGGTGGTGGCCCTCTTCTCACAACTCCACTAGCTGTGCCTCAGTGAGGACTCTGTGTGGAGGCTCCGACCTCACATTTTCCTTTCATGCTGCCTTAGCAGAGGTTCTGTATAAGGGCTCCACTCCTCCAGCAAACTTTTGCCTGGACATCCAGGCATTTCTATACGACCTCTGAAATCTAGATGGAAGTTCCTCAACCTCAGTTCTTGACCCCAGTGCACCTGCAGGGCTAACACCATATGGAAGCTGACAAAGCCTGGGGCTTACACCCTCTGAAGCAATAGCCTGAGCTATACATTGGCCCCTTTTAGCCCTGGCTAGAGTATCTGGGACACAGGACATCAAGTCCCAAAGCTGCATAAACCAGGGGATCCCTGGGCCTGGCCCACGAAACCTTTTTATCCTCCTAGGCCTCTGGGCCTGTGAAAGAAGGGACTGCTGTGAATGTCTCTGACATGCCCTAGAGACATGTTTCCTCATTGTCTTGGTGATTAATATTTAGCTCCTCGTTACTTATGCAAATTTCTGCAGCAAGCTTTAATTTCATCCCATAAAATGGGTTTTCCTTTTCCACTGAATAATCAGACTGCAATTTTTCAAACTTCTATGCTCTACTTCATCTTGAATGCTTTGCCACTTAGAAATTTCTTCTGCCAGATACTCTAAGTCATCTCTCGAGTTCAAAGTTCCACAGATCTCTAGGGCAGGGGCAAAATGCTGCCAGTCTCTTTGCTAAAGCACAGCAAGAGTGACCTTTACTCCATTTCCCAACAATTTTTTCATCTTCATCTGAGATCACCTCAGCCTGGACTTTATTGTCCATGTCACAATCAGCATTTTGGTCAAAGCCATTCAAGAAGTCTCTAGGAAGTTCTAAACTTTCTCACATCTTCCTGTCTTCTGAGCTTTCTAGGTCTCTAGGAAGTTTCAAACTTTCCTACATTTTCTTATCTTCTTCTGATCCATCCAAACTGTTCCAATCTCTGCCTGTTATCCAGTTCTAAAGTCGCTTTCACATTTTCAGGTATCTTTACAGCAGTGCCCCAGTCTCTGTGATGCCAATTTACGTTATTAGTTGGTTCTCATGCTGCTAATAAAGAAATAATGAAATAATCTGAAATAATGAAATAATCTGTACACAAAACTCCTGTGACATGCAATTTACCTATATAACAAATTTACCTAAGACTGAGAAATTTGAAATGGAAAGAGTTTCAATTGGTTCATAGCTTCAAAGTGTTGTGGAGGATTCAGGAAGGAGAAGTAAACACATCCTTCTTCACTTGGCGGCAGTAAGAAGTTCAGAACGAAGGAGGGGAACCCCTTATAAAACCATTAGATCTCACGAGAACCAACTCACTTTCACAAGAACATAGAATACAGAACAATTGAGATGTTTGGTAAACCAAGCATATACCTAATCTTCCAAGAAATATACCCAAAAATATGCCTCAGAACTAATCTCATAAAGAATGTATATCTACCTCAGGAGACAGAAGGAAATAATATGTGTCCCCACATCTTTCATACTAATTCTTTATATCATGTTCTTTGTGTAGGTCTTTGCAGGGAGGCTTCCAGATCACAGGTTTGTTTCCAAGACACCGCAAGGCTGAGGAAGGATGTATTTAACATTTTTACCTTTTCAAAAACAGTTTTTGATACCAGCGAAAACTCAATAGATGAGAGAATTGTCACAACTAAAAAGAAATTCAGATTCTAAACGGTCAGAATAGGTAAAAATGTTTACCAATTTATGCCCACCATAAGCACACACAGTGTGTCAAGTTTTGTGCCTGCCCACAGAAAATGGAAGTGAATAATTAATATTCCTTGATTTCCTGAGTAACTGTATAGATAGAGTGATGATCAAATGGAAAATTTGAATCTTATGTGATAGGAACTATGAAAATATAAAAAGAGAATACAAAGCTGAGAGAATGAAAATATTTTACTTAAGAACCATCCAGTTATTATCTTTAGATTAATAAACTGAATGGAGCAGTCATTCCACATAGGAAATTCTTAATATCATTCTTTAATCTTTTCTTTATCTCATATGTCATATCTAATACCCCAGCATATCCTGTTGACTCTTTCTTCAGATTATATCCAGAAAATAATGATAATTATTGTTATATTATTAGTATTAGTATTATGGAAAGGCAGTAGGAGAACAGGTAGGAAGTAATAATAATTATTATTATATTATTACTTAATATATAATTACTAGAAAATATTATTTCCTAAAAATATCCTGTGTTGACTCTTCCCTCAGATTATATCCAGAAAATAATGATAGTTATTATTATATTATTAGTATTAGTCTTATGGAAAGACAGTAGGAGAACAGGTAGGAAGTAAAAATAATTATTATATTATTGCTTAATATATAATTACTAGGAAATATTATTTACTAGAAATCTAAGTATTTAATATATTTTTTATTACTACCTACCTGATCTTCTACTGTCTTTCCATAAGAGTTCTATCAAAATGAAGCATTTAAACTTGAAAAGCATATACCTCAGAACCTTCCAATGGCTTGCAAACTCTCCCAGAAAACAAACCCAAGTACCTGGCCCTACAAAATCTGGCCTCAGTTGCCTCCAACACAGTACTTTGGCCACTTCCCCCTCATTCCCGGAACTCCAGCCACAGTTGCTCCCTTGCCATTCTTCCAACATAAGATATGTACTCCTGCTTTGGGGTGCTTGTTCTTAGCTCTTAATTCGTTCTTATCTGTTCCCTCTGCCTGGAATGCTTTTCCCCCATTATCTGCATAGCATATTCCCTCACTTCCTTTAGTCTTTACTGAAGTACCCTTTTTTTGTGAGTTTTTCTCTGGATACCCTGTTTCAAATTTGAATGGCTGCCTCAACCCATAGCATGACATTTGCCATCCTATTTCTTTCCTTGACATTTTTTCATAGCATTATCACTTTCTAGTCTTTTATATCATGTATTTATTTTGTGTGCTCTTTGTATACCCCCTCCTTTAACATGTAAGATCAATGAAAGCAAGGATTATTGTTAGTGCTGTTGTCGACATCGCCTAACATAGTAAATTCCTGGCATATAGTGAATACTCATAACTATTGGTCAAATAAATGATTGAATAATAGGCATCTATCGGTTATGTGAGCAGACCCCAAATGAAGGATAAAAACACACAGAAATTCTCCTTTCTGCTTTACTTTTTCTTTTTGTACCTCAGAATTTATTTTCCTAGTAATTTCAGTGTCTTGTATTTGGATGTTATATTTCTATCCTCACCCCTGTGAACTCATAGTCCAGGAATCCTTCTTCTTCTTCCCAAAGTAAATGCCAGTGTAAAGACACTTTTTGTCTGACAAATATCAGAGAAAAAAAAAAGGAGAAAACTGAGGCTGCATCTTGTACTTGTTTCTTTTTCAATGCCTTCTTCCTTTTGCCTTATTTTTCTACTAATGATTCTCATCTTCAAATGGAACATAGGCAGAAACATAAAAGCTCTAGGAGAAGGTAATGTTTTCCTTGCTCCAATTTGAAAAGAGAGAAATCCTTTTCCTAACTATAATCTAGGGTACCCACTTCCTCCATAACTAAGTATGTTATTGTTATCTGTGTGTAGACTTAGTTGAACTCCCCTTAGGCAGTGTTATTAAATGTGTCTATAGACCAGACACTCTTTAGGAGTTTCCAAAGCTGGAATGTAATTTAATTCAAATAACAATATTAGAGTTCTAAATTATTATTCCCATATTACAGTTTAGAAACTGAAGTTGAACAAAAATAGGAAATGTGCCTAAGGTCATCTATCTAAAGCTGGAGCTTATATCCAAACTCATGTCAGCCTGACTCCAAAAATGGCTCTTTTTTCCACTCTCTTGCATCCTGATTGCAAGTATCTCTTCAAGCATCAGGTCTTCTTTTTCACCATTTAAGTGTTATTCTCAGCCCCTAAAGGCATCCTTAGGTTACCAAAATCTTAAAGAGAATTTATTTCATCATCAAGATCTTTTTTTTTTTTTTTGCATTTTAAAATTGGAATCTAGAATATAAACCACAGAAACAATTATCCATTTATTTTGAACCTGTGTAGGGAGGTAAGTTACACAGAGATAAAAACAGCTTGTGAAAGTATCAGAGGTACTTGCATGCTGATGCTCATTTTATTTTACTAGCTAAAGAGAAACTAGAGTCAGTCACACTAATTTGAGGTTCAGCCGGCCCCTGACCACTTTCTTTCTAACTAAACAAAAAGAAAGGGATGGAAGACAAAAAGATTTAAGAGGCTTGGCACTCATCTCTACAAATTCAACCAAGACACGTAATTTCTTTTCTTATTGAACATTAGAATAAATTAATACCTTCCCAGATAGTTAAAGGAGACTTTTTTGTTGCATTGATGTATTATATGGAAGAAAGGAAAATTGTGCCCCTTGTTTCTACTCTGTGCTTTATTGTTAAACCTCAGTCTGCCTTTTGTTCTACTGTCGCCCTGGATCTTGGATATTCCTAGATGCCAAAATTCGCATGAGACAATGCTCTGCCTATTGTTAAACATGTGTCTGCCTCCTTGGTTGCGGCTGTTTTGTCATTAGTACCTTCTCCCTGAGCACCCTAGCTTAAAGAGGTTTTTGTTGCACATCCAGCTCCTACAATGATTTGTACCTATCGACAGGATCGCAGATAATTAGCATTGGTGGCTTGTCAGCTGCCACTGAGATCACCCTGATTCTCTTTGGAAAATATCCACAAGAGCAGGCATTTTTTCACTAGGGTTTCTAAAGCAAATTACAATTACATCTTTTTTCAGGTAGAACATTTCTTCCATCACTGCTGTGACTTCAAGCAGCCAGAAACAAATGGTATTTCAGCTATTTTGCCCTCCATCCCCAGCCACGTTTCATTTTGAAGATCCACAGATTCTTACACCAATGCCCTATTCAAGGCTCTGTTTATGAGCTTCCTTTTCATTCATGTTATTTTTTTCACCATGTGTCTGATTTTAGATATTTAGGGATGCTGCCAAATATTTGAGGTGTTATTTGAAAAGATGTAATTGACAGAGACTTCTACTAACTGTCAGGGTTTTCTAAGAGGTTCAGGATGCTTTTTCAAAGAAGACTAAAAATATGTATGTAGATTAATGGAAATTGTGTTATTTTTGCAATTGTAGAATGCTATTTTCATTTTTTTAAAAAAAAACAGATTTCTGTTCCCATTTAATTCTGCTTTTGTCACCTTTCTAAAATCACAATCTTCCCACTCCTGTACTTGTAGTTTTCCACTGCAGAGCTAACAAATCAGTGTGTATGCTTAGTAAATTCAAGAAATTTTAAAATACACTCAAGAAAGTTAAATTCTTACATTCATTCCTCTTTAAAAATAGCCAACAAAGTATTTTCATCAACATAAATGGAAATTAAGGCACTTAGATAGAAAAAACGTCAAACGTAAGATTATAAAATTAAATTATTCTTACAATGTGTTAGAAGTGCTAACAGGTTTTTAGTATTATATCTCTCTTTAGTATTGTATTACTATCTCATATGGTATCTCTCTGCAAATGATTTCATTCGTGTTATTTCCTTAGCGCACTTCAAAATGTATTGTCCCATAAAATCCTTCCCAAAAATGGGATATTTTTGGTATTCAGTGGTCTAAAGATTTAAAGCCTCCAACATTTATTTAAAATTTGCTATCTGAAGTTAAATCTTATAAGCAAGGTTATTAAACTTGAGAAAATCAATACAAATGGAGTATCATCCTTTTGAAAGAAGCAAGTTTGACATAAATGCCTGCCACTGGACTGTATTGTACAAATTCTAGATTCTGAGATTCATTCAACTTTGCCTTGAGAATAAATTTACAGGTAAGCATAATAGTAAGCATATTAAAGAGCACAGACATTGAAAACCCTAACTATAATGGGTTTCTGGCCAAGAGGAATGTTACTATTTCTAATAATTTTCTTTTAATAGAATAACACTTATGAGTATCTAAACCTTTAAAATGATTTTTAAAGGGAATATTAAAGGAAATAGAATAATATATAATCTCTGCCCTGAGCCCTTTCCGTTGGCTGAAATAATCATTTACCTTATTACCTTATCCTATATTGTGATAATAATTCCTATTTTTCATACACCTTACTACTCCTTTCCATGAAAAGAAATAAAACAAGACTGTAACTACTATAAAGGCATAAGAGATTAAGAAAAATAAAGTTTGCAAATAAGAACCATAAGACAAAATCAAACCACTACAGTTGGTTTTTATATTTTCAATGACATATGCAAATATTTAATATAAAAAGCAAATAACAGAATACTAATCATGGTTGTACTCTGCTTTAATCCTGTTTTCCATATAAACTGTTCACTCAGACTTACTTTTCTACCATCTGTATGTCAAGCAAAGATAAGCCATGCTGCAGTAACAAATCACAGAATCTCAAAGCATAGCACAACATAAGCTTATTCAATCTCTTTTGAAGTCCTATAGATATTGGTGAAGGTAGCATATAAATTTCTAGTTTGTTTGGGTATCCACTTTTTTAATGTATTCTTCCTTACAGACTAAGATGATTAAACCATGACTTAGTTTTAAACCTTGGCAAGTATATTGCATCTTTCAGGACAGGAATTATGTACTTTTTAAAAAAAATTTTGATGAAATAGTATGGAAGAATGTAATAAATTTCTCAAAGTAAATGGAACTGATACCCTCCTTCTTTAAAAATATTTTAAGAATTTTATTTTTTCACATTTGTAATCTCAAAGTCAGATGAATAGGTATATAAGCAAACACTACATTTTTATTCATTTACTTTTACAAACTACTTTTTATTGAAAAATATTGCCAGTAATACATCATGTTAATTTTTCTATACAATTGGGTCACTGTCTGATTCTTTCATGTTTTGATGTCACTTAGTCTAAAATAAGTAGCATATTCTTTTAACTAAAGTGCCTAATTTGTCTAGTAAAAACAAAACTATTCAGCCATCACTCTTTTCTCTTTATTCTTGGGTTGTAAATTATAGGTTGAAATTTACTAGCAACCATAGTATTTGATTTGCAGACAGAAACAAAGGAGGCATCTTTGACTGCCACATTTTTTACCATTTATATCTTGGTTTATCAAAATCGAAGGTGACATTGCAGATTATATTACTCCTAGAAAATGACTGCAGGTTGGAAAAGCCAGGGGATTGGCTTTTTGCCACAGATGGGAAATCTTTGAATACAGAGAACTACACACCTTTATTCTTGAAGGGTAAGAATTAAAAGACAGATGATAGATAGATGATAGATAGATAGATAGATAGATAGATAGATAGATAGATAGATAGATAGATAGAAAGAATACCCTAACTGGCTACATTGGATAAAGAAAATGTTTCTCAGGTTTGTTTTGTTTTGTTTTGCAGTTGAGCCTTTTGCTTTCAAGAAGTGCATATATGAAGCCACCCCAAAGCGCATCACAGTATTGCCTGGTTTCCCCCAGCTATCAAGTAGACTATACTGCTGTAGCAAATTGTATTGTCAGAGGTTTTGCCTCTGGCTGAATTTGTTCTTGCAAGCTAGTTGGATATTTTGATTTGACTGGTCAAGGTTAAAAAACTACATTTCCAAGGAACCAAGCCAATAGGATTACTAATTTATGGTCACATGATTTTAAAATGCTCATTTATTTATTTTTTCCTTAGATGTTATGTGAATAATACACAATATCTGTCTTTGGGAGCTTAAAAGCTAGTGGTTGAAGAGGCAGAGATGTGTAGAAGTCATAGTCGCTCTGTGAACTTTAGGAACACCTCATTTGCTGAGGTGAAGGGGAGAGTTGGAGCAAGCTTAGTGTATTCATTTCTTTATTGTTGCCCAACAAATTAACATAAAGTTAGCAGCTTAAAATCAACAATTATTTATTATCTCACAGTCTTCTACATAAGAAGTCTGAGTGGATTTGACTGAGTTTTCTGTTCTAAGTCTCACAAAGCTGAACACAAAATTTTGGCTAACATCTGCTCCTATTTAGAGGCTCTGGGGAAAAATGCACTTATGTTCTCATCCAAGATATTGATATAATCCAGTTATTTGTGGCTATATGTCTGAGGTCCTTGTTTTCTCACTGACTTGGTGATAAGGGGGCACTTTCTGTTCCAGGAAGCTAGCTGCCTTCTTTCTCATGTATTCCTGTCCATCTTCAAAGCCAGCAACAGCACGGGGTTCCCCAGGTTTCAAATATGTCTGACTTCCCCTTCTGCCACCAGCCAGAGAAAACTCCCAACTTTTAAAGAGCTCATGTGATTATATTGGGTGCATCTAGATAAACTTTTTAATTTAAGGTTGACTGGCTGACAATTGTAATTACAACAGTAAAACACCTTTTGCCATGTAAGATAACAGTATCATCAGAGTAACACCAGAGGCAAAGGTCATGAAAGACATTCTAAAATTCTGCACACCACACTTGGAGAAGTCTTTTTACAGAGGTAGGTAAGAGTGAACCCCAAGAATTTGTAGGAAAGGAAAGAGACAATGGGGCATGGAAATTTATGTCATATTTTGAGCGAAGTTGGGAAATTCTAGTGTGCTTATCTCAAAACAAGCAAGTGATACCTATTTTGGGTTCTCATACAGTTTCATAGATTTTCACGTCTATGTAGCTAAGAGCTAATAACATAAGGCAAAATGTGTAATTTATGTACCAAAGGCTGCTATAGGGTCATAGAGAATAAGCACAGAGATAAAGGGCCTCTGACTCAGCCCTCAGCAACGGTTAGAGGTATTGTGATAGGTTTCCATGAATAAACCTAAACTGAATCCCTATTAAAGAATAGAAATATTTGCCAAGTAAGTAGATGGAAAACAATAAATGGAACATGAGAAAAAAAGAAACAAAGATCAAAGACATGAAGGATTTAGAGAAGAAGAAAATGCAAGAAGAGTTTCAGTGAAAACCTAATGTCTGATGAGATTAGTTTGCATATGTAAGTTGGAGGTGTTTGAAAGTAGAGCTGCCTAGCAGTCCATTAGACCTGTCTGCCTGTCTGTCTGAACACCCTCAGAGGTAGAGTTGGCTAAATATATTTAGAAGTTAAATTAAAATAAATGATGTGAGCATCACTTGTATTGGTAGTAAAGTCATAAGTATAAAAGAATTACCCCAAGGGAAAGCCTAAGGATATAGGAGTAGGAATCAACTTGCTATAGTAAAAGAGTAATGGGAAGTAAGAGAATAGAATATATGGGTGTAGACTACTGTTTCAATAAGCTTGACTTATAGGGAAATGAGTAATACAATATTATGTTTAAAAGGGTATATTTACTAGAGGAGGATTTCTCAAAGCTAACTGCAACACCATTTACATTTGGGGGTAATTATTTGCCATGTGTTGCTGTCTAATGCATTATAAAATATTTAGCAGCTATCTTTGAGCCTTACCTCCTGGATGCCAGTAGCACCCCCTGAAACCCTCAGGTTGAGACAACCAGAGTGTCTCCAAACATTGCCCAGATATGTTCTGGGAGAAAAACCACTCCTGGTTAAGAACCACTGCTCTATAACATATTCGTGTTAATTAGGCAATCAATAATACCGCAGTTAGAATAGGATAAGACTGAACATTGTGAGTGATCTAGTGTGAAAACAAAAGCATCTGTTGAAAATAGAAACATTCAATGAAGGAGTAAAATAAACCTATGAAAAGATAGAGAGTAATACTCTTCACAGGCTTTGAAGAAAAACTAAAATAGGTTGGCAGCAAATCATAGACTAGCCAACAATACTCTTATCATTAGAGATTGAGAAATGAAGACAAGTATCTTATTTCCTGCCTGAGAACAATCAGCACAACACTTCCAAGTATGTCCTGGATCCCAGCCTTTTCCACCTTCTCAAGATCATTCCTTTACCAATGCTTCCTTTACTCTCTTTCATTAACAAATTGCCCCTCTCTACAGATTATTTCTACAGCAAAATAATTCAAGATTCTGTGAAACACTGCTTGTGCCCACCAGCGTTAAAGATATATGCATTAGTTTACTATTTCTACTATAACAAAGTTTCCCAAACTTAGCACTTAAAACAACACAAATTTCCTCTCTTCCACTTCTAATACCCAGAAGTCTGAAATGAGTCTTACGTGTCTAAAACCAAGGTACACAGCTGTCCTGCATTCCTTCTGGAGGTTCTAGGAAACAGTCCACTCCCTCGTCATTTCTAACTTGTACCTATCACTTACATTTCTTGACCTGTAGCCCCTTATCCATCTCCAGAGCACATCATTTCAACCTCTGTGTCCATCAGTCCATTTCGTTATGTCTGTCTTTCTTGCCTCTATCTTAGAAAGACATTTGACATTCCACTAGGCCCACCAGGGTAATCCAAACAATTTTTTCCACTCAATATCCTTAACTTTATCACATCTTCAAAGTCCCTTTTGCCATTTAAGGTAATATAGGTTCCAGGATTAGGATGTGAATATCTTTGGAGAACCATTGCTATATTAAAAGCAATGGATTAAAATCCAGGATTATATGCTATATTAAAATCCAGGATTAGGATGTGAATATCTTTGGAGAACCATTGCTATATTAAAAGCAATGGATTAAAACCCAGAATTATATGCTATGTTAAAATCCAGGATTAGGATGTGAATATCTTTGGAGAACCATTGCTATATTAAAACCAGTGTATATTAAAAGGAAAAGGAAAACTATGGCAATAAGATGAGAATGATATAGGTCAGAGACATAGGATAAAGGAAGAAGAGTTAGACTTGGCGGACATTTTGACTGAAAATAAGCCAAACCTTGCTTATGCTATATGGAATAAAACACTATCATTTCCATCAGTTTGTTGAATCTCAAGACTAAACTAGAACAGAAGCAGTGTCCTTAAGAGAACTGTGCTGGGCTGGTTCATAATCACTACATTTTATTTTCATTTTTATCAATCTACTAGAAAATCTAGCTGCTTAATTCCTGGTGCATTTAGAGGCGATCAGGTATTCTTTAAATGCAGCCTCTCAAGAAGATAAAGTTTCATCGAAACCATCTGGCAAGTCTACATTCACAGGGAACAGAATGGCAGACCCAAGCTGTTTGGGATACATGTTTCATTCAATATGCTATTGGTTTAGGCACAAATGCTACTAATCTCTTGTTTGGAAATGGTCAATGGAGGTCACTTTATTGCTGCACATTCTATTATTAGCCATATAAAATTTGCAGTCTGTTTACTCCTTTTTGTCATCTGTGTTCAGTTTCATAATAAGCTGTACACAACACACGTTCTACTAAGCACTGACGCAGGAAAGAAAACGATTGTAACCAGCAGTGTATGTTGATGCCTAATACATGTAAATGTAGCAAGAAACCATTAGACAATGAACGTTAGCTCCCAGATGGTAGTACCATCTGGAACATAAATCCATAAAGGTACTTCTGTAGTACTTTTGCAATGAAAAATCAGACCTTACTGAGAATTTTTAATAGCCACTTATGAAGTTCACTATTAACATTAGTGTTGATAAATGACAACTATATATATATGTATGCACAAACTTACATTCATCATGGTAGGCTTTGGAAGCTTTAGGCCTCTGTTAAAGAAAAAGTGTATCATAAACTAATTGGTCTCTAGGAGAACGCTTGCAGCTGGTTTAGTAATTGGAATGTGAAAAATTTTAATTCCATATAGTATAGAAAACAATGTTTGTATATTAAGACTTTTCTCTTTGTTTTCCCATTTAAATCCCTCATAAATGTTAACTAAGTACTTAATTTTCTCTTACATACTCATTGCACAGCCAGGTAAATAAGAAAAAGGACTAGTAATTTATTTTAGCTTTTAAGTAAGTAACAAATGAAGTCCTTTTGCTATAATACGATTTTCTCTACAGCAGGTTAGAAAATGAGAATGACTGTGTCTGAGCATCATTATAAAAGGTGTCCTCCTTAGCATCATTATGTTAACCAAGGTATAGACCTGTGGCATTCCCCAGACAGTATGGTAGTAATTGTTCTCTTTACAGATAATTTGCACAAAACTCACAAATTTATACTTGTGATATTCCTTTTGGAAACAATACAAGTGACATCTATTTAGAAACTTATTTTCTGTAGGCTATTTTTAGAAAATTGTATTATCTTATGGATATTTAAAAGGCCATAGCAACAACAAGCCTATCTATATGCCACAATTTTATTTACATATTTATGTATTTTTTAACACTGAATTGGTTCCACTGTTGCCATTTTCTATGGAATGAGAGTTGAAGAACTTAAGGGCTGTATTTTAATGTGATCTGAGAAATGTGCAATAAACAGCAGACAGATTGATTTCCTGGAAACCTGTCATAATGCGATTGCACAGGATATAGGCCCAGCTCCAGGCTTATTCTTCATTGATTCCCTGACTGCAAGCAGGGATACTGCTGACAATGAAATCCCCCTTGTTTACATATTAGAACTTATTTAGGAAATGTGACACTTGCTGGGAGATAACAGCAGATTCTGAAAAGATCTTTGTGGATATGGTGTGAATTCACATACCACCCCGCTCCCCGCCACACACACACACACAACACAGTACATATCATCCTCAGAGTGCCACTCTCTGCCTTTAAGTCTTTATATTTGAAAATTAAATTGAAAACTTACTAACTTTTGATCCATTATGCATTTTATTGGTATAAATTCTTCAAATGTCAAGCATGAGTAATTCACAAAACAGATGAATTGGATCCTCTCATTTGTGAAGCTCAGCAGTTCATCTTTGTTGTACCTCTGTAATAGAATAGGTTCAGTTATTAGCTGAATATAATTTTATAAAGATGTGTATTTGAAAGTAAAATGGAATTCATGATTTCATCCACTAGTGGCATATTTAGATTCTGCTCACAGTGAAGTGTTACATATAGTTTCATTTTGGAATGTTAAACATCTTTAGTAGATGCACGGCTTTTTAGCTTTAAATATGTCCTGTGTGTTCATTCTTGGTTCCCAGTGCCAGAAAACATCAGCAAAAGGATATGGGAGAGTCTAACAGTACTAATGTTGTTAGCGAAATCAGCGTTAGTCAGTGCTCTGTTTCAGCAGCAGAGGATTGGAAGCTTAAGAACCAGTTCCATTTCTGTCTGTTTTTGTCTGCCAGATGCATAGGATATGTCCCCAGAAATGTTTAGTGGGATATGACAGAGTCAAAAACCAAATCAGCAGCCCTGGACTGTTACTGTGAACTGGGTGAAATAGATCAGCACAAATTTCTCCCATCTTCCCTGTTAGACCAATTTTGAGTGTTTTTCTGTTTGAAATAATCATAAATCTGAAATGAGTAGGCCAAATAAAACACTACCAGACTAACTGCATGATACTAGTATCAGCATTACCCAAATGCAAGACTGAAAAATCCTATCTTCTGGTTCATAAAGAAGACTAAAATTTTATCTCCTATTAGTAGCATAAAAATGTCCCATTTCATATATTGTTTCATTATATAGATTAAGAACGTTAGTTGAGCATTACTCTTGAGAGTTAAGATTTTGGCTAGTAATTTCTCTCTGATGGGTGGAGTACAACAGAATTTCACTTTTATTCACTTGCTTAGTGTTGACCATGAACATGATACCTAAAATTACTTTCCTTTAAATTGCAACAAGATTAATATTTATTCTATACTTGCGTATGAAAATTGGTACACAGTACCTCTTGTCCTAAGAAACACTCATATAGTAACAAATTAATGAAGTTCAAGGTTTGAATAGAACATTTCATCCCTACCACTACCAGCTATAACTAATCAAAATAAAGAGATAAAATTTATTTCTAAATGTTAAATGAGTTGTACACCAGTAAATGTTTGACAACTAGCAGTGTCCATAAGTCTGGAGCATTTATTCTTATAGGCTCTACCTTTCATTTTCTACTCTGCTATCAAGCCCTTTAATATAAGTGTGCCCTGCTTTCTCATTTAGGTGAGCTAGTATCAACATCTTCTTCATGCAGATTAGTATGTTTCATTTCTTAGATCTAATACAGTTATATCATTTTTCCAAACTTAACCATACAAAGGATGTCCTCCTCCTCTCTCAGTTCCTTATTCAATTTTCATAAACTTTTAAACTATCTGCTTTGTTGTTGTTTGTTTTTGTTTTCAGAGAAAATAGTACATTGAAATGAGGAAGGAACCAGGTGACCTTTAACTTCCAAAGATTTAGAGAGTTGATGATCCACTAGGAATTAGTAATTATTCTAGAGAAGGCATAGAACAGGAATTATTACATATAAGGAAGGAAAGAGAAGGATGGATCTCATGGCAACTCAATCCACTTGCTATAATAGTATGTATGTCATATTATATGACATTATATTTAAAACATATAAGTAAATTCCATCCCAATTTTCACTTATGAATAGAATTAATTTTTCAATTATGAACAAATGAAGCCAGTTGGTAAATTGTTATAGAGCTTAATAACTTCCCATATACATCTCTTTAACTCAAGAAAAAAATGTGTGCTCTGAGTGTGGGTAATATTGAAATAATTAGATATTATAAGTAAACAATGAATAAACACGGAATACACCTTGGTTGGTTAATATGCTAACCGAAATTTCATGTTACTTGCCTGTCACCCCAAATTCTAGGCAAACTATACTTAACTATTATATAACATGTAGGAAGCAAATTATTGAGTGAGCAACTATGTTTTAATATCTTAGGAAATATTACATTTCTTCTTTTCAATTATTGCTTCTTGGGTATCAACTGGAAACTTAAGTTATTATCTTTATCATCACCTTTCCTTGAATTGCAGACAGCACTAATTTTTTCATATATAATACTAATCCTCAAAATTAAGGTAACTGTGGCAGATGTGCAAACAGCAGCAAGTTATGATTTGCTTGACTGGAATATGAATTATACATTCCTCTAAGTGTGTAATTGGAGGAGAAGATTTTCTTAAAGACATCTCCAAATTATCTCTAAATAGGAAGTACATACAAGAAAGATTGACACCATGGGTCTGGAATCACATACATTTAGTACCGCAGGCAAGGTATATACCTTTTCTGACTTGGGTAGCATTCTAACAATGAGTGGACAGAAATTTGAGCTCTTCACTGTCACTGTCTATTTCACTTATAGCCTATTTAATCTCTCTAAGACTTTAATTTACTATCACTTCACAATCACTGTCCTCAGGGCCTATATCATGAGGAGACTGATGATGACAAGATAACATTATTTCTTTGAAAACTAAACCTCTTGGACAGGATTCTGAATTCTACCCTCAGTTACAGAGTACTAGAGTCAACATCAAATATGCTTTGTAATATTTTGATATTCAGTATCATAATGTATTGGAGTAAACTGTAACCATATGGTAATAGTAAAACAAAATGTAAGAAAAGAAATGACAAATCTTTAGAGGGGTGATGGTATCATGAATGGAAAAAACCTCATAGAAACATTAGTCAATAACAACTAGATTATGAGAATATTTATTGGTGGATCACGCCTGTAATCCCAACACTTTGGGAGGCTGAGGCAGGCGGATCATGAGGTCAAGAGATTGAGACCATCCTGGCCAATGTAGTGAAACCTAATCTCTACTAAAAATACAAAAACTTTCTGGGAGTGGTGTCTTGTGCCTGTAATCCCAGCTACTTGGGAGGCTGAGGAGGAGAATTGCTTGAACCCGGGAGGCGGAGTTTGCGGTGACTCGAGATCGTGCCACTGCACTCTAGCCTCGCGACAGAGCGAGACTCCATCTCAAAAAAAAAAAAAGTATTTATTATGTGTCAAGGATTATCTCAGTTAACTGCCACATTAAATATTAATATTATTATCTGTATTTTAGAAAGAAAAAGGAAAAAACAAGGTTCAGGAAGATGATGCCATTTATCAGAGGCAACCATATAGCCTCAGGTCAATTACATATATATGTAGCAGTGGGGCAGGGAAGGATTCTTGCTAAAAACAAAATTCTAGAATAGTGTGAACTCAGGGATTGGTGAACAGCAGAATAGGAAAAATGGCAGTTTAGAGAATACTTGGAGTTAGAGCTCATTGTGCCATAGTAGAAACTGCATGGGCTTTAGAATAACATTGTTCTGGTAGTGAATCTTTGTCATCAGCTTGGGATCATGGGCAGTTTACTTTATCAAGCCCTAAGTTCTTGTAAAACAGTATTAATATTTTTTACCTGATTGTTGTGAAACTTTAAATACACGCATACACACACACATGCACACAGTGTTTTTTGTTTATTTATATTTTTTTGGTTGGTTGGTTGTTTTGTTTAGTTTTTTTAACTTAATGGAGGAGACCTTGAGTCTTATGAAACACTCAAGCTTTGCAACAAACTAAACTCAGTGAACTAGACTCTTGACACTTACGAATCACCAGGACACAGAATGGTGTGAACAATGGGAGATCCAGGATTGACAATAGTTGTTAAGTTTGTGAAGACAAAGTGATGGAACTAAGGAAGACATACAGGGACAGCTCCAGCCATGGACCTGGAAAGAGTCAGCATGAAGCTGAAATCCACAGCAGGAGAAAATAAGGGACCACAAAGAATTGTGAGCAGTATACAAACACTCTGAAAGAAAACCTAAAATAAAATTCACCTGTCAAAATTTAGACAGTAGTGGGTAGGAGTTCACCGACAGCAAGGATGACTGGAGGCCGACCCGACAATGTAGAGCTTTCTGGTCACAAGCAGCCCCGAGAGCTTGGACTGTAGGAAGCAGCAGATCAGCCCGGCTTTCAGTGTAGAAGCAGTGTCCAGCTCAGCGGCAGCACCCACACAGGGAGAAAACCAGGATTCAGAGAAGCATGTGAGAGACAAGCGTGGAGCTTGTGATTGTGCTGGTGTAACAGTGCCTAACTTCCACGGATAAAAATATTTACGATGTTAGATATTCTTCCCTAACCTAGAACGTGATCCAGAGCAGCACTGGCTTTCACCGCAGTGCTCATCATCACTCTCACAGGAAACAATGTGTCTGGTGACAGCAACAAAAAGCGTCATTATAGGAAAGGATTCAGGTCTGGTTTCCTGTCTGACTCTACGCTCTCTCTGACTGAAAGGCTTTCCTACATGATCATTTGGCTGAGTCCTTCTGGTCATTCAGAACACTGCTCTAATGTCACCTCCTCAAAAAGTCCTCCTCTGATCATCCCACCTAGTACTACTTCTTCCTCTACCCCCAGTTATTCTTGTGTCAGGATAGCAAATTTCACTCAAACACCGACTCCTGCTTAGCGGCAATGTAATTTTTATGTCATGTCTATAATTAACCAGGCCTCAGTCTGGTGTACTCTATGCACTGAATAATGAGGCAAAAAAGTAAATAAATAAATAAAATAAACTTTTAATCCAATCCAAAAGCTTTTGTAAAAAAAAAATAAATAATTATGAAAGTGTATGGAATTATTAAACTTTCATGGATAAACATACTCACTATGTGAGATATTCTTCCCTCCCTGAGCAAGTCACTGGCTCTATTGAAAGATAAAGGAGGCTTCTGTAGCCAGGTAGTGAGAAGGGAGATTCAGGAGTCATGGGAGGAATCAGCAACTTGGGACTTCAGGTTATTGTTCTTTATCCATGTAGTTGTTGCTTGTCCTGTTGTCGTTCTTGACTGAAACCTGCAGTGATGTAATTTGTGATGTGATCCAGTGGTACGTCTTGCAAGAGTTCCACTCACCTTAGCTGTCACTTCCCTGTGGCACTCTGTGGTCTTGCCGGGCTTCTTTGTCAGCCCCAGCTTATGTGGAGCACGGTCCTCTCTAGGAAGCCACCTGTCCCCATTCGCTTTGGTGGGGCCCTTCTTGGTGATTACCCAGGACAGCTCTGAAGTCAGTGGGTGCTGTGGATACCACACAGCAGCTCAGGCATCCCACTGCCTGGCCATTCTGCTCTGCCAACCTTGTGTGAAGGTGAGTGTAGGGTCATCTGAGTGGTGGCTACTTTTCAGAATTATTATTATTATTTTTATTTTGAGATGGAGTTCTGCTCTTGTCACCCAGGCTGGAGTACAGTGGCATGATCTCAGCTCACTACAGCCTCTACCTCCTGGGTTCAGGAAATTCCTCTGTCTCAGCCTCCTGTGTAGCTGGGATTACAGGCACGTGCCACCATGTCTGGCAATTTTATTTTATTTTATTTTTGTATTTTTGATAGAGATGAGGTTTCACTGTGTTGGCCAGGCTGGTCTCAAACACCTGACCTCAAGTGATCCACCTGCCTCAGCCTCCCAAAATGCTGGCATTACAGGCATGAATCATTTAATGAGGTGTAGAAGCAGAAGCACTCTCTGCTCTTCCTCTTTCCCTGATTTATCTATCATCCCCTCTCTAATAAAATTCCATTACCTCAGCACAAGTGCCCTCACCTAGCTTCTCCAGGGATGGGTTCTGGGAGATGAAAAGCTGGTTTGTTTCTTCACATATTGTCACTCTAGTCTTGGCTAAGCAGAGTCGACCATCTTCATCATCTGCTTACTTCAAGGCTATTAATTTTCTTTTCTTTTTTTATTATACTTTAAATTCTGGGATACATATGCAGGACGTGCAGGTTTGTTACATAGATATACATGTGCCACAGTGGTTTGCTGTACCCATCAACCCGTCATCTACATTAGGTGTTTCTCCTAATGCTATCCCTTCTCTACTCACTCACCCCACAACAGGCCCTGGCGTGTGATATTCCACTCCCTGTGTCCATGTGTTCTCATTGTTCAACTCCTACTTATGAGTGAGAACATGCAGTGTTTTTTTTTTCTTTTTTTAAAGAGATGAAGTCTTGCTATGTTGCCTCCAAACTTCTGAGCTCAAGCAGTCTTCTCACTTCAGCCTCCCAAGTCGGTAGAACTATAGGTGCATACCACCAAGCCTGGCTAAGGCTTCCACTTTTAACCATTAAGGTCCTGTTTTTAGACATCAAAACTGAGCAATTTGTATTTCACTCTCTGTGAAATGTTGCTAAGAAATCCTAATTATTTTCAGACCTTTTTGTTCAGAAAAGTCTTGTGTTCAGAAAGGCAGAGGATAAAATGGGAGGGTTCATCATTTTCAAATATTATGCCCTTAAGAAACAAGAGGTAATTATATTTTTCACTATTTAATTTATTTCTGAAAGTTGAATATAAATATACAGGGATAAATTCTAGTGTGTATGCATCGAGAGAAAGATAAAGTTAGCTAACATCTGTTGAGTGGCCGCCATGCACATTGTACTTTTCATCATTTCATTTCATCATCCCTTAAGTAAAGATCTATATAGCAATCTTGCAAAATGCTTACCTTGTAGTAAGCTAAATGCCCTATCCCTTCCTTTATTTGTAACTTAAAATTTAAGTAAATTGTTAAAATATCAAGGCATTTTTAATTTTCATTTTCCATATTTGATATTCACACCAGTCCTGTTGGTATAAAACAAGGTTGCTAGTAAGTCTCTGTTTTTAGAGGTGAAAACAGGTTCACAGAGCTTAAATAACTGATTCCAATGTCAAATAACAACATGGTGGAACTATGAATAGGATGTATGAAAGGAATGCCTTTTTGCTCTTCACTTCCAAGCTGGCTCGTGTTAACAATAATCATATGATCATGTAGCATTATAGTAAGAAATGGAAAATTATTTTTGCCCATAGATAGAGTGTGTAATGCTGTGGCAATACAATTCTGAATATTACTCTTAACACAAATCACCAATTTGGTTAAACTTTTAAAAAAAAAATAAGCCAGAAGAAATAGAATATTATAACATCCCCACTAAATCACTTCTCTGTACTTCAAATCACATACTGACAATTGCCAGATAATGGTTATGTTAAAATGGAAAATACGTGAAGTTTCAAAGTCAATACTCATCATCATAATCAATCCTTAAAAATGTTTCCGGCTTCTATTAGAAAATAATGTATCAGGTTTTAGCATGTAGTTATTTTAGAAGTATTTCCCCTTTTAAGTTTCTAGGAGACCCCAGCTATGTAAGTGGTTGCATGCACAGAATCTGGGGAAAAATGAACCTGGTTCAAATTCTCCCACTGCAGATTCCTAGTTGTGTGACCACAGGAAAGTCACTTAACCTTTCAATACCTCAGTTTTCTCTTTTGTGTTATTAGTCTCTGTTTGATGGGCTGGTTGTGAGGCTTAGAACACATAAATCAACTTACAATGTTCCTGCACAGGATAAGCAATTTTTAGCTATTAGTAGACTATAAGCTGCTGAAAACAGAAATTCTTGTCTTTGTTCATTAGCGTAACTCCACAGTCAGTAACAGTGATTGGCCTAGAGAGGCACTTTCAAATACATGTCAATTAATTGGATACCTAGTGTTTAATAAAATAAGCAAAGTAGACAATGTGGAGCTAACCAGTCACCCTGTTCATTTCATATTGTGAGCCATATTGTAAGTCAATTAATATGTTAAACTTGAACTGTCCTTATTCAATTTTAATTGTTATTTTCCCACTATAGGATGTATATGACTCTATCTGGAAAGGGAGAGGGGAGGTAGGTGGCAAATACTGCTTTTATCCATACTCATGAATTTCATCCTTACTCCTACTTTCAAAATATCCATTATACTCAATCTCTTTCCAAAAGAGATTTGTGTTGACTCATATTAGAGGTCAACGCAACCTAATACAATGGAAATAAGAAATTACAGTCAATAAAAGGAAAAGAAAGAAATATCTAAACTCTAAGACGAGCTGCTGGGTTTGAGCATCACAATTTACTCTAAGCTTTTGCACCACCCTTAACCTTTACAAATACCAGCAAGAAGGGCAGACCTCGTTCTTGACAAGAGTGGTAAATTAGTTAGTCGTTACCACAGACCATTTTTTGGAAGTAGTTGGATTGTTCCCCAAACAGCATATTTCACACTTTGACCTAGCATCAGTGCATAATGGTAAGCTACAAATATGTAAGAGAGCAGTGACAGTATAGCTTGGATTTGTTTAGAAATGCTCTTACTGTGCGCTGTTATTTTACAATAAGTTAACTGGCTTACTGTGTGCTTACTATGCTCTGAATAGCTTAGAGCGGCATTCTGACCAATAAAGCTCTACCACTTAATTTTAAGAAACAGAGAAAAACACCAAGTGAACCCCAATGTAAACTACGGGCTTTGCGTGATAAGGACATGTCAAATGTAGTTTCATCAGTTGTAACATGCATACCACTGCAGTGCTGGGTGTCCATTGTGGAGAAGTGTGTAAGGGGGAGGATACAGGAGGTTTATGGGGACCCTTTGTACTGCTCAGTTTTGCTGTAAAGCTAAAGCTGCTCTAAAAATGAAAGTTTATTAATCTAAAGAAAAAATTGAATAGTTTACAAAATCTATTGTAGAAAATTACAAAGGGGCGCTCATCACACTACCTTCCTTGTGACTATAGTTTTAATTGTCCTTTTGGTTCTCTTGCTTTTAATTGTCTCTTTCGTTTGCTTGAAATTCAGTAAATTTATATAGTAAAGAAAAATTGGCTTTAAAAAAGAAAAGGGAGAGATAATTATACAGAACTGCTTACTTTCTAAGGCAGTTGGTTGAAGGAAGGGACTGAAGTCAAGCATGCTAGACAAGTTGGGACAGTATTTATCTGCAGTTGAGTTGATTGAAGTAACGTAGAGCCAGCTGAATAGTTGGATATTTGTATTCTACACTTGTAAGGTAGGATCAGCATGAGTATCTATAATTACTACAAAGCATATAAATTGAAGTCAAAATTGTTAAGAGTTGCTTTCTTTTTAAAAATTATTATAACAAACCTCTCAGATTTGTTTATCATCGCCAGTATTTTTCTCTTCAAAATTCTTAGAATGGATTCTATCCATTATATATGAATGCTTATAATATAATAATGATAATGTTATTCTAATCATTCTTTCATCGTGCATTACACATTAATTCAACAGTAATTTGGAGCAAACATCCAAAGGAATACACTTTATACAGTCTATTTGATTTGTAATTCCTCTGTTAGTTTTTAGGCTCACCCCTAAATCTAGCCCAAATAAGAAATGTGTTCTAAAACATTTGCCTTAAAGTATACTAGAAGGATAAAAGACATGGTAATGTCATATGGTTTGTGACACTTCAGATTGTCCTTTATCACCCATAAATTTTCACTTATGTCACACATTTAAATTGACTTTTTATCACCCATAAATTATCACTTAGTCATACTACCTATACCATTGATATCAATAAGTTCTGACAATTTTTAGGCACAAAAATGCATCAATGAAGTAGCATTTTCACTGGAACCAGCACTGCTAATATCATCATCTTTATTCCAGAGGCCCATGGAATGAGTGGAAATTAACTTACCTTCAGCATAAATAATGAATCATGACAAAAAAGATTTATTTTTTCTGGTGTAGTATGAAAAATGAAGAACGTTTTAAAAAATTTAAACCTCTAACAGGTGCAGATTTGCATAAATATTTTTGAATAATGTAATTATAGCTATATGAAAAAAACTGAGTTGAAATAAAAAGTCCTACTAACAGTTCATATGCCTGACTCTATAGCAATTTCTTGTACTGGCCTGTAGCTATAATGTTTTCTGTCAGACTGGAGAGACAGGGTCTTTTATCTCTTTCTTAGACAAGCTGGGAAAATAATCATACTGAAGATTTTATGAGTATATCCAAGTAAAATAGAAGAAAAACTTGATTCTCTCTAATAATGGAGTAAACCATTAATATTTTTCCCAATTATGTGTTTTTACATGAAGGATAGGACCTTAGAGTGTTCTCCTTGGTTCAAGTGATAAAATTCATTTGAATTTTATAGGAACCAGAGGAATCAGTATTTTCTGCATCTTTGCTGTAGGGAACAATTGAAAACAGATGTATTGAAATTCATGACTCATACTTGACTATAGGCAGTATCAACTTAAAATGCATGGTTGTGGTGTTGCAGATTTGTTGTGAGGTATTATGCTTACAGTTTCATCAACTAGAAACAAAGAAAAAGCAAAGTATCCTAACTTTTTAACTAAGAAGCTTATAATCCGCTACCTTGGGATGTGTTTTTAAGAAAAAAATATGTAAATATATATTACAAATTCCTAGGCTTTTTACATTTCAAATATGGGACATACTCTTAGAGATTAAAAGGTAATATTTCTATTTCAGTTAAAGATTTAGAAGATTATTTTCATCTTACACAAATTTTACAAGCATACATATTTGATTAAAATATTAATCATATATATGTGTATGACATTATATTTAAGGTGAAAATTATACCAGATGTTTCTAAAATTTCTGCTTTATTGCACAATAAAACTGGCCTAATATTTTAATAATAGGTATATTAACAAATATTGAAATCTCTGGTTTTCTATCTACCCAGGGAAACAAAATGGTATTTTCTTTAGCTTCACTTTGAAATGCCTTTTACTTTTAGTGAGCTTGTGAACTGATGAGAAAGAAGTGGCTTGGTGCAGTGGATCACATCTGTAATCCCAGCAGTTTGACAGGCCAAGGTAGGCTGATCACTTGAGGCCAGGAGTTCAAGACCAGCCTGGCCAACATGGGAAAACCCCAACTCTACTAATATATATATAGATACAGATATATATGTTTTATATATATTCTACACATATATATGTGTACATGTATCTATATGTATGGTATATATTTATATATTATAATATATAATATATCTATATCTATAATATATTTATATATATGCATATATAACTATATATTAAATATATATTTGTGTGTATATACACATATGTGTGTGTATGTGTGTGTGTGTGTATACACACACAAAAAAATTAGCCTCCTGTGGTGGTGTATGCCTGTAATCCCAGCTATCAGGTGGCTGAGGCAGAAGAGTCACTTAAACTTAGGAGGTGAGTGAGTCGAGATTGTGCAGTGAGTCGAGATTGCACCACGGCACTTCAGCCTGGGTCACAGAGTGAGACTCTATCTCAAAAAAAAAGAAAGAAAGAAAGAAAGAAGTCTGAGTGTATAGAGGGATAAAGAAACAGAAATGTATTTGACTGCAAATAAATGTTTATTTCTTACAATGAACTTATAATGTCAAAATATATATTATTATTTTCAACAGTTTTTTTAAATGGTGGAGATATAAAAATATGGTGGAAGTATACAAAATTATATATTTTAAAGAAGTATTTTTAAAATATGGGTGAGAGATTTCTAAAATGTTTATTCTGATCATTTTAAATATGAATTTTCTGTCTAGTTTGCATAAATACCCCGCTTAAAGGAGAAATAATCAAGATACTCAAATATGGAGAAAATATATAAGCCATTATTACATGTGGGCAATAGGAGGTGAAGAATACTGATAACAGGCACCAGCAGAAACTTCTGTGTTCAGTAATCAAGGATTTTATTTACAAAAAGACTTTAAGGTTTAAACTGATAAGATCACCGTGATTCTTTGACAATAGAGATCAGTCTTCACATGGCAAATAAATGAGCAAATTGAATATTGACTGTATATAATGAGTTCTACCTCTGCACTAAATTGTTCTTTTACCATACTGAAGACTGAATGGAATAATCTATGCAGAATGGATTAATGCTGTTATTGCAAGAGAGGGTTCTCTGGCGAGTGGATTCCTGATAAGAGGATCAGTTCAGGTTTTATTTTCTCCGTCTCATGCACACACTTCCACCTCCTGCTTTCCACTATGGGATGACTGTTGCCAGATGCCAGCACCACACTCTTGGACTTCTCAGCCTCCAGTACTGTGAGCAAAATAAACTTCTGTTCTTTATAAATTATCCAGTCTGTGGTATTCTGTTATAGCAGCAGAAAATAAACTAAGAAAGAACATCGGTACCAAGAAGTGGGGCTGTTGCTATAATGAATACTTGAAAATGTGGATGAGACTTTGGAACTGGGTTATAAGTGAAGACGAGAAGAATTTGGAGGAGTAGGTTTAAAAAAGCCTAGATTGCCATTAGTGGAGCATCAAGGATGATTCTGGTGAGTATTCAAAAGAAAAGAAGACTGAGGAAAGTCTAAATCTTCTTAGAGATTACTTAAGTGGCTGTGAACAGGATGCTGGTAGAATGCCACACCAATGCTGGAAAAGGCCAGTCTGAGAAGGTCTTAGGTGGAGATGAGGAACAAGGTAGTGCAAACTGAAGTAAAAGCCATGCTTGTTATACAGGAGCAAAAAGCTTGGGTGAATTGTGTTCATGCCTGAGGGCTTTATGGAATGTGGAACTTAAGGTTATGAACCAGGGTACCTGGTGGAAGAAATATCTAAAGAGCAAACCATGTAGGCTTCTGCCTGGCTACTTTTAACTGCATAAAATGAGATGAAGAATGGAGTGACTTAAAGTCATATTTTTATAATTAAAAGAAAATTAAAGTGGAAATGTTTGGAAAATGTGTGGCCTGGCCGTCTAAAGAATAAAAAGACTATTTGGAAGGAAATACTAGGTGTCATTGACCATTTTCTAAAGACGTTACCAGGGATGGAAGGGATCAAGGTGCTATTTATTAAGACAATGGGATAAAGATACTAAAGGCATTTTGGAGATCTTCTCGGCCACTCTTCCTGTCACAGGCCCAGAGTTCTAAGAAGGTGGAATGGTTTTCGGGGGTGAGCCCTGCCTGGGGGCCCTCTGTGAGCTCATTGTTGAGGGCCGCCTCAGGACTCTGCTCCCTGCATTCTAGAGCAGTTCTCTTTAGCTTCTGCATCTTGGGCTCAGAGGGACCCAGGTGCAGTTCACCCACTACCTCAGAAGGCACAAGCTGTGAATTTTGGTGGTGTTCATGTGGCACTAATTCTGCAGGCATACAGAATTCAAGAGCTGTGGGGACATGGATGCTCCCACCTACATTTAAACAGATGTCACAGAAAGCATGGTGGTTTAGGAAGAAACCTAACACAATAGCAGAGCCACCATAGAAAATCCTCATTAGGGTAATACTCTGAGGAGCTACAGGAGCAGGGCTACTGGCAAGAACACAGAGCTATGGGGTCACCAACATGCAACTCCAATCCATGAGAGCTGCTGGATAGACTGAGCCCAGCAAAGCCCTAGGGCAGGGTTGCCTGAGGTCTTTGGGGCCCATCTCCAGCCCCACTATATCCAGGAAGTAGGACATGCAGTCAAAGGAGATTATTTAAGGCTTAATGTTTTCCCTGTTGGATTTTAGACATACTTAGGACCAGTTACCTATTTCTTTTTGCCCTTATTCCTTTTGGAAACAGAATGTCTATTCTATGCTTGTCATACTATTTTATTTTGGAAGTTGATAACTTGTTTTGGCTTCACAGATCAAAAGCTGAAGGCAATTTGTCTAAGAATGAATCATTCCTTGAGTCTCACCCATGTTTTACTTAGATGACACTCTGGAGTTTGGACTTTTGAATTGGTGCTGGAACCAGTTAAAATTTTAGGTCTATTGAGATGGAATGAATGCATTTTGATTGTGAGAAGAATATAAATGTTAGGGACCTGAGAAGAAATGCTATGGTTTGAGTATGTCCTCCAAATTTCATGTGTCGGAAACTTAATTTCTTGTGAAACAGTGTTGAAAAGTGGAAACTTGAGGAGATAATGAATCCATGAAAAAAATAATATTGTTATCACTGAAGTGGGTTAGTTATCTTGGGAGTGGGCTCCTGAGAAAATGAGAGCTCTCATGTGCTTGCTTCTTCCTCTCACCTTCTTCCACCACAGGATGACCCTTGCCAGATGCTGGCACCATACCCTTTGACCTCTCAGCTTCCATAACTGTGAGCCTAATAAGCATTTGTGATATGTAAATTACCTATTCTGCAGCATTCTGTTATAGCAGCAAAAAGAAGACTAAAACAATACTCTAAGAATTTTATTTCTGATAATAATTATTGTTGCTAGCACTTACTATGTTCTGTAAACAATGATAGATTGTTTGTGATTAATTGTGTCACTTATTACTCATGATCCTATTGTTGACCCTGGCTACTCATGACCCCTCTTATTATTTTCATACTGCATGTGAAAAACCAAGGCTTGGCAAGGTGAGGGGACTTGAGACACTTCACAAAATTTCTAAAAGTTTTGTTGGGATTCAAGCCCAGGGAAGACTGACAGGAAAGCTTAGGTTCTTAATCAATGTCCTATAGGGCTTTTCCAGATAAAGGCTTTATGTTTTATCTCTTATGGATTGAACTTCAAAAACCCTCAATTAGCCTTTTTTCCTGACACTGAGTCTTTAAAAAGAATGTGTTATTTGTACCAGATCGTGAAAGGTATGTGGCTTTCAACAAAAGGAATGTTGAAGAAATAAACACACAGAAAGGGAAACCTGGTGATTTAGAGTTTGTACATATCAAGTTTGAGATGACAGAATGACATCCATGAGGAAAAGCTCATCCATGAGGAAAAGGCAACCGGAATGGGAATCTGGATCCCTCATCAATTTAGAAGGTCAGAGCTAGACATATAGATCTGTGACTTATTTGCATGGGAATGATAGGTAAAACAATAGAAATATCTGAGGTAGTCTGCAAAGAGAAATAGGAGTCTAAGAAACAAGACTGGTGAAGGATTCTCTGCATTTGGAGAAAGATGGAAATAAAGAACACAGCAATGGTGACTGGGATGATTCATCGAAGTGAGAGGAGGAAAATCAGAAACATGAAGCATCAAAGTAACCAAGAGTAGAAACAGCAGAACAAAGAAACAGTAGGAGAAAATGTTTCAGAGATATTTAATAGAGTAAAAGAGTCAGATGTTGAAAATTAGAAAGGTACGCTAAGCTTAAAGAAAGAAATTTCAGTCAACTAGTAAATGAAAAACGGACTGGTAAATTAAGATGAAGAATTAGCTGTATCAAATGTAGAAAATTGTTTCTAGAAGTTTGATCAGAAAGAGAAGCATGGGTATGAGCAGGTTTCTGAGTGGGAAGAAGAATCTGGAGAAGACTGTTTTGCTTTACTTTTTGAAATTAATATTACCCTGTAGGAATTTCAGTGTGTAATTGCTAAAGAGAAAAAAAGCTTGTCAAAGAGAGAAAGAATGAATAAACCTAGAGATAAATAAAAGACAAAAGAGATTCATGAGGAGCAGGATCCTGGAAGACACGCCGTGAGAAACTCTCAGCAAAAAGCAGGAGAGGTGAGCTTTAAAAATGAGAAGGCAATGCTGCATTGAAGTGAAGATAGAAAATGAGGGCAAGCCACGTGAGGATACAGGGCACATTGATGCAAGTCTTGAATCTATTTCCTTTCCAGTAGTTATGATCAACTAATCATAAGTTTTTACTTTTCGATTTAGGAAGGATTTGTAGATAGGACTACAGGTGCATGACACTATTGCCATATGCCATATGATTTTTATTTTTTGTAGAGATGGGGTGCTGCTGTGCTTCCCAGGCTGGTCCTGAAATCCTGGCTCAAGGGCTTCCCTTGTGTTGGCCTCCCAATGTTCTGGGATTCACAGGCATGAGTCCCTGGGCCCGGCCTCTGTTTTATTTTTATGTAACACAATATAATACAGTGTTCTCACAGAATCTCCAACTAAGAGATGGTATGTGCTATATCTTTGGCCCCTCATTTTTACTACAGAAACTTGTCAAAGTTTTAATACTAAAAGAAAAGCTACCAAAATGGTAGCTTTATACTTTAGAGGCGTTTTTCTTTCTAAAAAAATAAATTATACAAATCCACATACACTCCTATTTTAAAATTCAGGCTTATATACATTACACACACACACACACTCACACAAAGAATTTCCATTGTAATGAAGACAAAAAACAAATTATCTGAGAGATCATCCAGCAAAAAATTAAAAGTAAGATGTTTGCATTTTATTCAATACTAGAAACATTTTTGTTGATATTTTTAGTTTTAACTGAAGTAGGAAGTAATCCTTCATTCAGTTTAATTTTTTTTTTAAGAGACAGGGTCTTACTTTGTTGCCCAGGCTTGAGTGCAGTGGAACCATCATAGCTAACTGCTCACTGCAGTCTGGAACTCCTAGGCTCAAGTGATCCTCGTTTGTTGCCCAGGCTTGAGTGCAGTGGAACCATCATAGCTAACTGCTCACTGCAATCTGGAACTCCTAGGCTCAAGTGATCTTCCTCCCTCGGCCTCCTGAGTAGCTGAGACTACAAGCATGTGCCATCACTCCCAGCTAACAATGTTTTATTTTTAGTAGAGATGGGGTCTTACTATTTTGCCCAGGCTGGTCTCCAACTCCTGGGCACAAGTGATCCTCCAGCCTCAGCCTCCCAATGTGCTGAGATTACAGGCATGAGCGACTGCACCCAGCCTCATTTAATGTATTATTTGCAGCTATTAACATATTGTTACAATAACTAGTGAGTCTAGTATGATATTAATGATGAAATTGCTGAGTTTGCATTCTGGACATTATTTCAACCACTTGTAAAACACTCACCGAGATAACAAATCTTAAAATACTCAGAGTTAATTATCCTGGAATAAAAATATTTCAATTGTCCCCTCATATAATACCAAGAAGGAGTTGATTCCATGGTAACATATCAAAGTTTAGAATGAAAATACAATACAATAGACTCTGCAGGTACCTGGTACTGAATATGCCCAATTTTTCACAAAGAAGATGAAAGAATAGTCCATGATTTGCTCAGAACAAAAGGTGACCACAAGGTGTTTCACAAATGACCTGACTCTACTGAATTCCCTATGGACAAAAACCATGTACTATATATGTAGATGACAGTAGAGGATCTTTTTTTTTAAGTTATACTGGCCAGAAATATTTTTAAAATTCAGAACAATTGCCACTTCATCATAAAAGCCTGCTCTAGCTGTCCTTTCTAAAATAGTAACTTTCAGGCCTTTCCTAATGGGCCTCATTTATTATTCTTCCTAAACTGCACGTATAGCATGTTTTTTGTTTGTTTGTTTGTTTCCATATTTTCTGTCTCCCTTCTTAAGAAAGTAAGCTACATGAGAGAAGGGCCCTTGTGGTGGTGTTTACTGTGATATCACTAACACCTATAATAAAGAAAGGGATAAATATTTTAAATGCATAAATGAACGGATGAATAGGTCTGAACAATTTAAATTCACTCACCCGAGAGTTAATGTGTTTGTGATGTATATATAACATTAAAATGTGTGACAAGCAGACTTTTAAATATATGTTATTTGATCATGAAAACTATGCCTAATATATTTGATTGCTATATGTAAAATATTTGGTGGGCACAATTCTTATGCAAATTAATACTACAGATTTTTGGTATAAGTGAAGATATATATTTAGCTCTATTGTATTCTGAAGGCCCAGCAAGATTGTGATAAAATAAATGAAAACATAAAACCAGGGAGGTCAAATAGAATGGGATGGAAAATTATATACAGGAAACAGAAACTTTAAAAGCTGAAGATCCAACCTAGAAGTGATAACTGACTTTGCAGAACTAAAAACAATGAAACCTGAGCCTGCCTCGGGTGGGGGCCAAGAGGGTATAAGGTGATTCACGCTGCTGAACCTTAGAAAAACTCAGGAATTGTAGGTACCAAATTCCTCTGAAGATGAGAAGGTAAGGTAAGGAAGATTGATTGAAAGTTAAGATAGGGAGCAGTTAGCCAGCCACCAAGGGTTCAGGGTTTAAGATGACCAGAGGTTTACTTTCCTAAAAGTTTGAATCACAAAGCCAGTGTGCGAATTCATGGACTCCAGATCCAGGTAAATCATCAAGGTGAAAACAAAGGGGATGCATTAAAATTTCCATGCTGAAAAATAAGAAATTATAGACCTTTTTCTCTGTCTGGTTGACTTATTTCCTTTTTTTTTCCTATTTGGAATAGTGTTGTACTTAATCTGAGTCAGTCACTGTAATTGAGACAATGCAAGGGGAAATTGTAAAATACTAGTACCTCCCAAAGCTGTCCTTTTAAACATAAGTCTAATAAGCTCAAAATATATGGGACTAGAACTTGAGGAATACTAGACATTAAAAAGGAAAATCAATGTTAGCTTTCAATCCCAATTTAAATGAATTGAACTATTAAAAAATCAGAGCTACAAAGGAAACATGCTGCCATGGAACAATTTCAGTGTTCTTGACTGACACAAGCAAATTGAAACTATAAGAAGGATCAAGGCTGCAAATGGCTTTGAAAGCTATAAATTATAAAATCAATATGCTAAGCTCCTGGAAGCCAATGTGAAAAGCACAGTGCAGGAGTACTCTCGCCATCCTGCCTGGCTCCCCCTTCCATGTCTGGCATCTGCATTCTGTAAATTAAATTTCAACACGTTTGGTTTTCTTGGCAAGGAGATCTACTGCTCTTAATAGAAAAAAAAGAATGTTCTTTAAGTAAAGATTTTGAAAAAAGAAAGATACCCTTAATATTAGGACAAGCAACAATTTAGCTCTCAATATCAGAAACTGAGCTAAATAACCAAAGCCCAGGGTGGAAGAAAACAAGCAACAGTTTAAAAAATGGAATATCAAGAAAAATGAAGAAAGTGAAAGAGATGGGATAGAATAAAAAAGAAATTGAGAGGCATCGAAGAAAGATAGAAAGACAAAGAGACAGACACAGAGAGAAGGAGGGAAACTCTGGGAAACAGATTGAGATAAAATGCTGTCAACTATTTGCAGTGAAACTGAGGCTCATAGAACCTCAGGCTTTGTGTGTCTTCTTTATATCAGGATAAATAGTGTTCTGAGATTGGGTGAGATCTCTGAGATTTTGTCCCACTTGTTTCCATCTGTCTCCCAACCTAGACAGGGGGTCCAAATGCAGTGACCATGTCTGGTCTCCCCAATCACTCTCCTTCCAGAGCAGATAATGAGTCAGGTGGGAAGACTAGTTATTATTTAGACACATCACCATCACTATGCCTGATACTCTTAAAAGGGCAAGGGAAGGAAATACTGAAATTACATCTCATCCCACTGCCTAGACTTCCCTTAAGCGCAGGATTTTTTTTTTTTTTTCCAATAGCATGGAAGATATCAGAAGATTCTACATAACAAGTAAAAATCAAATTCAAAATTAGTTATTTACAGCCAGGTGTGGTGGCTCATGCCTGCAATCCTAGCACTTTGGGAGGCCCAGGCAGGCAGATCGCTGAAGCCCAGGAGTTTGAGACCAGCCTAGGCAACATGATGAAACCCCATTTATACCAAAAAAAAAAGCTTGGAGGTTGGGCATGGTGGCAGGCACCTGTAGTCCCAGCTACTTGGGGGACTGAGATGGGACAATCCCCTGAACAAGGGAGATCTAGGCTGTAGTGAGCTGAGATTGCACCACTGTACTCCAATCTGGACAACAGAGTGAGACCCTGTCTCAAAAAAAAAAAGTTATTCATGATGAAAAAGCCCATATAAGAGACATCAAATAAAAAGGCCAAGAAAGTAGTAACAATGTCTTCATTTTTATAGAAGCATTAAAAGTATATTTTATCATTTAAATGTTTGTAAAAGATTAATGTTATTTAAATATTAAAACAACATTTGGTAATATAGAATAAAATGTGCCCTAGATTTGTTTTGTTTTGTTTTCTATCCTCTGCTTCAGGATAAATGTGCTCTTGATTTGGAAAAAAAGGCTACCTCTGTTTTTTTTTTTTTTTGAGTCAAAGTCTCAGTCTGTCGCCCAGGCTGGAGTGCAGTGGCTTGGTGCCATCTCAGCTCACTGCCACCTCCACCTTCTGCCTCCCAGGTTCCAGCAAATCTCCTGGCTCACCCTCCCAAGTGGCTGGGACTACAGGTGCATGCCACCATGCCCGGCTACTTTTTGTATTTTTAGTGGAGATGCGGTTTCACCATATTGTCCAGGCTGGTCTGAACTTGCCTTGTGATCCCCTGCCTCAGCCTCCCCAAGTGCTGGGATTA
>PVKP010013618.1:0-55046 GCA_004027715.1 Plecturocebus donacophilus
ACCTTGACTTCAGTCTAGTGAAACTGATTTCAGACTTCTGGCTTCCAGGACTGCAAGACAATACAGTTCTGTTGTTTTAAAGCTATATGTTTGTTATAGCAGCCGCAGAAAATGAATACACTATTTCTATCAAAGAGACAGCCTTGGAGGGAGGGGAGTCATTCTCCTGAAGTTTTCATGGTGGCCTGTTTAGGAACCTGTATCTGCAGAGACTTGCCTTACCTGTTAGATTGTTAGGAGTGGTCAATAGCCTTCTCTGTCCAGTTTATAAGGCTATCTGTCCATAGCTGTAGCACATGGCAAAGAAAGGTGAACAGAAGTGAATCAATCCCACCTCATGCTCTCACTGCTTAGAGAATCCCATCTTAGCTATCATTGTGTAAAATTGGGAGTTAATCTTTCTAAGTTTCCCCACATCATAGAACTGGTAAGTGAGGAAAGAGCTGGAGCCAGTTTGGCATCTACGCATGTTCCTGCTATACTACACTGGTTTTCTGGTGAGCTTCCCCCTTGACAGGTAAAGGCTTCGGTTAGTAAATTAAGAAATAAAAGTTATATGGCTTATTTACAACTCAAGTTTGTGAAGACATTCATAAGTGTTCCATCTAATTTGGAATTCTAATTTTGAATCAAGAGGCAAAAACCATTTCCTCAAAAAGATTATTTATGTGTGCAGGGCTGAATGAAGTCAGGAATTTTTTGCTTAGTGTCCTTCTTCTGTTTTTCATTTTCCATTACAAATGAATCTTTAGAGACACTCTGTTTTCCTTCTTAAATTTCTCTGTGAGTTAGTCAAAGAAGTGTGTTAGAAGAGCTCCCTTCACTAGCAATCAACATCAATTGTGACTCAAAATAGTATTTTAAATCCAACTTGCTCTACCTGCCACTCAACCAAAGATTGTTTCTAGAGGTCACATAGCCTCCACTTAATTATTTCCGTTCCTATTCATGTTACAGAATAAGAACTTACTGATCTGTCTGGTGGGCATTTTAGTTTGTATAAATTGAGATCCAAGAGTTCATTTGGATAAAATAAGATGCTGGCTAAAACTCAAGGCAAACATTTGCTGATGCTTAAAATCACCTTGGGACCAAAAAAGTTTACACTCCCTGGTTTCCCTAGGGAGTAGGGTTTGAGAAAACCACAGACAGTAGTTATTCTTGGAAATCCTGCTATTAGACAGATGCCATAAAGCAAGGGGCCAGAGAAGCTGAGCTTTTCTCCCATGGCTAAAGACAGAGCTTATCCTGACTGGACTTGCTTGATCAGGGTTTAGAATCCTTCCTGCTGATGGAGAGAAAGGAGGAATCTGAGAGAGAAAAAAAAAGATGACTGGACTGGCTCTTGGAATTCAATCCCAGAATAGCTGCCCAGTTTAGGTCTTCTCCTGATACTGCCTTCCTGGAAGCCCTCTTTACATTTGATCCCTGGTTATTTATTTATTTATTCTTTTGAGATGGAGTCTCGCTCTGTCACCCAAGCTGGAGTCCAATGACATGATCTCGGCTCACTGCAACCTTTGCTTCCTGGTTTCAAGAGATTCTCCTCCTTCAACCTCCTGAGTAGCCGGGATTACAGATGTGCATCTATAACCATGCCCAGCTGATTTTTGTATTTTTAGTAGAGATAGGGTTTCACCATGTTGGCCAGGCTGATCTTGAACTCCTGACCTCAAGTGATCCACCTCAGTTTCCCAGCGTGTTGAGATTACAGGCGTGAGCCACTGCACCTGGACAATCCCTGATTATTCTTTTCGTGTACCTCTTTTCTACCAGGATATATAAAGACTGTTGAAGAATGTATCTGCCCCTTAGTTTCTACTTAAAACAGACTTTGGTGGTTTGGAATTAAAGACAATTTATATCTCAGTTCACTTAGGATCTGGGATAAAAATTGAAGTGTTATAACTACCTGATAATACTAAGAATGTTAAAGAAGTATAGTGTGATTCTTAATAAGGACCTTGACACCTTTCTTTCAGAGCTTAAGGTGATTCAGTGGCCATTTTTCTTTTCCTTTTTTTTAATTTTTTTTATTTTTTACTTTCCTGACTCAGCCTGATATTACAGAGCAAGTTTATGTTCTGATTAGGAAAAATTGCAGTTCACTAAGATGCTATATTTGCTATTCAGTGAGTCATACTAAAAGCCTCATGTTCTTAAATGACATAAGGAAATGGAATCAAGGGAAAAATCATGATCACAAAATGCACCATTCCAAAAATCTAGAGTGGGACAGAAAGATCAAGCATCTAAATGCAAGCCTCCTTTGAATGGGAACTGCTATAACCAGGGCAGCAGATTGCTTGAGAATGGACTTTGATTTCCCAGGCAGAGGGTTAAGTTGTAAATAGTGCATTGTCTACTATTGAAAAACTCTTTCAACGTGTTAGATGCAGATCAGTTCTCCTTTAATATCCAACGTATAGCACCATATCCACACACACTATAAAGTACATGCACGTCAATCATTTATCTCTGAATTTTCATGTCCCAACTCCAAAACCTAATATTTTAGAGATGCTTGGATGATTACATCGTAAAGTCTTCACTCAATATACATTTTAACCTTTTTTTTTTCTTTTAATATACTCTACTTGCTTGGAATTTCCTTTCAGTTTTTTTTTTTTTTTTTTTTTCTTTTCCAAAGTGGGCAAGTTTTTCAGTAGGCTTTAGTGTGGGGCTACAGTGAATGGGAAAAGGCTAATCTGTGGTTACATGCTATGTGACTGGCTTGAGGGAATGAAAAAGAGAAAAGGAAGTCACTGATGGAGCCACTAGTTAGCCAACAAAGGTAGGAGAGTGGAGTGGAGGATAAAAATCGGTCTAGAGAAACAAAAAAAAAAAAAAATAAATAAGTTAAAAGCCAATCTGAGTGGCACCTAAGAAGAAAGGGAGGTGCATCTATGCATCTCAAGGCAGTAACCCAAATAGGGAAGAGCCCAGAAATAGTTTATTGGATTTGTTTTAAATAGTACGGATATAAGGAAATAGTAATAATAGAAGAGGCAAAGGTGGATAAAATGAATGATATATTATACGTATCGGTGTGCTGCAGGTGGGCATTGCTGAATATTTAATACTATGTGAGCTTTATGGGGCGTGATAGTAAAGGCATGTGGTTATTGCAGCCGACTGGAAGCAAAAAACTATCATAAGAAAGTAATGATTGTTGTTGATAGGTTTCTTTTTCAAGTAGAGACTATGATCAGGTTTATGAAGTGAGAGAAGACTTCTGTGCTGACTGTACCAGAGTCTCGTGTCTTTGGATGGTTTAATGGGGAAATGGAAAACAACAGCAACAACAAAAACCCAGCTTCACTAGCTCCTTGCTCACTATTCCAGGAAATCCCTGAAAAACCAGATGGCACAAGTTACTCAGAAGAGATGAAAGGGTTTTTCATAATTCAAATAGGAGAAAGAAGAGGAAGTGTGGGAGTAATTACTGGATTAAGATCATGGAAAGACAAGACTGTCTTTAAGAGTGAGACTTTTAGTTCATAAACTTTACATAGGAAAAATTCTCAAGTGGTTGCCAATAGCTAACCTTCAAGATGAAGTACATAAATGTGCTGACAGGCAAATGTGACTCTCAGGTTTATTTCAACCTGCCCGTACTTATTAAAGTTCTTCATTGCTCTAAGTCAGGGAAAAGTTACATAGGGTTCCTGATTATACATCATACTTCATTTCTAAATCTGAATTCTGAAGGAGAGAGAGTGTGTGTGTGTGTGTGTGTGTGTATGTGTGTGTAGAGAGAGAGTAGGAATTCTGAGACCTGATAGTGTTAACTCTGGAGTTTGACAGGGATAACACAAAAAGGGAAAGGCTTATAAGGAGGAAGATAAAAAAAGACAGTGAAGATTAAGGACATACCCCTAGCTAGGAATGCATATGACCCTTTTGCCACCCAAACCATACCGCTGCATTTGAATCACTACTTAACTAAATGGTAGAAAGCAATTACAGTAAGTGCTCAGCTTAATCACTTTGCATCCATACAGAGACCCCTGGGGCATAAATTTCATCACACAAAGTGTCCACAATTCTCTGCCTTGCATAAGCATGTTTCTTACAAGGATTTGTAGGTGGCTTTCCTACTAAATTTCTGGACTGTTAAACTCATTCTTCTATGTTTCTGCTGTCTGCTATTAAAAGGAGAGACCAGCTCAGGTTTTGCATACTGTAGGAAGTTTGTTTTATCCATTTGGGAAATCAAGATCACATCTTTATATGGGACTAGAGATTGTGGAGAACTCATTTCCTCCAATGCCAACCCCTGGTGATCTCATTCTAGTGAGTAAAACCTCAGGTCAGTTGATTGTAAATGGATTTTTTTTTTTTAAAGCTTAATTCAGGCTTTTATTGCTCTTGTGTTCAGTGGATTCATCTTGTGACTGGCTCCAGATTGTGCCCTTCTCCCATCCCACACCAAGCTGATTTGCAAATTCACACAATTGTTCTCAAGGAGAGAATAATTGATGACTCAGTATAAACCCATCACTACTCCTAGAAAATATAATTCATGAATGTATTCCTTATTCAAAAACATTTAGTAGCATTTCATAGGGAGGAGATCAGCATATTATCAGAGAAAAGATTCATGTCACATTTTGTTTAAAAATCTGTTTCATTACTTCACAGTCACACTTCAGTAGGCCGGTCTATAATAATTTCTTCTTGGCTTTTGAAATACTTCCTTTGTTTCTTCTGCTTTATAGAGGCTCAAAATGAATTATTCAAAGATACTTGTGAGCATTAAGAAAAAATGGCCTAATTTCTGAATAATGCCGGTATTACCTTCTTAGTCTGGCTGTGGGAAGAATATGTGCTCATTTATCTCCCAGAAACACCTTTTCTAACCTTCTTTCCCCCAATGCATCCATTCAAACCTTCTCAGCCTTAGATTTTTAACTGAGATGTAATTTCATCTGAGAGGGTTTTCATCTCTCCTTTATATACCCAAATATGGTGTAAATTGATCTTTCATCCTATAGAATTCTGTGCCCCTCCTCCCAAATCCCACTTACCAAATTGCATTGTTAATAATGTGGTTACTTATCTGCATCTTTGCTTTAAAATTTACTTGGGGAGAAGTTCCCTTTTAATCTGTATCCCCCAATCTAATGCTTGAACATAACAGGTGATCTAAGGATATCTTGAACAAATAGCTAACATGGAGAAATTCATGCCAGATACCATTTGAAATCTTTTACATATTTAACTCACTTAAATTTTACAGTACCCCTATAAGGTATGTACCATTAATATTCTCAATTTAAAGTTGGAAAAATTAAGGCACAGTGAGCTTTCATAATGTGTTGAGAGTACTGTCGCTAGTAAATGGTACAGCAGAGTCAGTTCTCAAAAGGAAAAGGTGAAGGGTAGGCAAAATGTAGCAGGTATGCACTATATATTCAATAGATCACACTATGGATTACCCAAATTATCTAATAATCAAGGTTTGGAAGTATCAGAAGGCTTGTTTCGATGAAATGCTTATTAATGCATTCTACTTCATAAACTGCATGTTTGAAGTGGAATTTTATTCATCAGCACATTTGCATATAAAGTTCTTTAAATTTACTTTTTTAATACCAAAAAAAAAAAAAAAAAGCAAATTAACCAAACCATTTCCTCTCCAGTTTAGGCTGAAATCTGCAGTCATAAATCCTTAAGTGTTAAGTTATGTTATTTTTGAGAACTAATGTGACATGTCCTAGATTTCAAATGTAGATGCTGCAGAGGACCACATGAGTTTTTGAATAAAAATTGGTATATAGGACATAAACATTAAGGAAGAAGGGAGAAGGACACACCTATCTGAACAGAGTCAGATCTGAACTACTGCCACCTAGTGATTTGAGTCAACCATCGGCCCCCACAAACTCACAGTTACACGCTAATTAATAAGTGATTTTTGCTGTGGCTTCTTCCTCACTCCAAATATCCTGGTAGCAAACTCTTTCTGTGACATTTTAAAGCCTCCATCACATGCTTTAAAATCATAATACAAAAGGACAGAATGGTAAGATTCAGAGAGAGAAGGATTAAATGACAGAAGAGACATCAATATGAGTCAGAAACACCAGATCAGTCATGTAAATTAGACGAAGAAAAGTAAAGATCAAAAGTAGTGGAAATTAAACATTATTGGTAATAGACGAAAATAGAAAAATTGCTGCAAAGTTAAGAGGAGACAGCATGGAGGAAAGAGGGGCTTTTTGATTTGTTTGTTTTTAAGCAAGTAATAGAGATGATAAAACAACCATGCGTGGAATTGTGAAATCACCAAACATAAAAATACAGAGGGATAGATAACACCAACAGAGATAAAGAAAAATGATGAATGAAAGAAAGTGAATGAACTGAGAGCTTCATCTTGGAGGAAGAACTTTGAGTTTTTTGTTGTTTTTTAAAGTAATAAAACCAGAGTGGCATATTCCTTGTTCAGTTTAACATAATTGGAAATATCCAATGTCCTAGATGTACAACTCATTTTCCTTGCTATTATTTTCCCTCTTATACCTTTAATACCAATGGTCCATCTTGATTTTTTTCTTCATTAAAATACTTTTAATTACCTTTTGGCTTCCTTGAGATACTTTTGAACTTGCACCTGGAATCATGGAAATAGACTGTGCCCCAAACTGAAAATTTATTTAGGGAATTTTATTATTATGGCACTCTTTTTAATCAATCATACTGAGCAGCCACACCTTAGGGATGTGCACTCAGGTGATTACTGATATTCAGATATTCTTATAGTTTGCACCAGGGTCACCAACAGCAGCAAATAATGCCACCTCAAATGTACCTCATTTTGTGTTTTCAAAAGCATTTTAATGTATGTGATATTTTATTTCCCGAACAAGGGTGTTTGGAAGACAGGTCTGGTAGCATCAGCCCCTTTGATAGATGTGAGATTTGAACTCTGAAATGTGTCTGAACTTTTCCAAAGTACTCGGCTAGTGAATACCTTGTTATCTGTCTGCAAGTTCAGCAAATATTCTTTCATTAACAATATTTCTATTCTCTTTGAGAGAAGGGAAAGCTGCTTTTCTTTGTTCCAAAGTAATATTGGAATTTGAAGCCAGTGTGCACAAAGCTGGGAAGGAGGTGGTGCTACCTCTTGTTTTTTTTTTAACAGAAATCTCTTTGGAGAGAGATTGCTTTGCTTCCTCCTGAGGGACTTCATTCAAGGGTTTCTGGCCAGGTTGGGAATGAATTTGAGAAGCCCTTACCTTGTAGGTTTTCCACTATCCTTCTATGGCTGCTTCTTCCATTTTCAGATTCTGCTGTGCATTGCTCATACTGAGAGTATTACTTCCTTTGGTGATATGCATGAGTATATCTATATATATGTAAAGAAAACCAATCATTTAAATCTGTTCAAATGCTTTGTCTGTGTAAAGCACTGTACAGATCCCTACAGGGTATAGAAAGATAAGCAAAAGACTGCTCCTAATTTCATGAAACTATAAACCATATAGAGCATTGGAATTGCACTTTGAAGAGATATCCTTTAGTTTATATATTTAATACATAATTATCTGATATCAACTATGTATCAGGTCCTAGATGCTATGTGCTGGGTATACAAGGCACACGCCACCCTGTTCTTAGGGAGCTTATTGCTTTGAGGAGGATGGCATGAACATTACTCTCGCTCTGGCACTACAGCAGCTACTCATAATTGCCTGTGGATACTTCTAGATATTTTTCAGACTTAACTTTTTTTCTAGTTAGGATAAAAGTAGTCCTGTAGCAACCCCTTCAATTGGTGTACTTCTTTGCAACTTCTACATTTGAAATCTAGGACATTTACTTTTGGTTTTCAAAGAAGAGTATAGCTTGGCTTCTAACAATTTGTTTTCAGTCTGAACTGGAAAAAAAAATGACCCAGTTCATCAGATTTACCTAAAATGGGAGGAAATTGATATAAATTGGTACAAAAATATCTGGTTAGTTCAACTTGGTTTTCATGGATTCAGTGACTTTGAGAGCTGCAGGATTTCTTCCAGTGTTCAAGTTTTGTAGACCAGAACACTGTTGAATAGATGAAAGTTAAGGAGATAAGTAAGGAGATAGAAGGCAAAGAGACAAATTAAGAGAACTTAGCAATACAGGCAAGAGTAGCTAATGACTCACTTTGGTTAGCAGCTGTGAAAATTGACAAAGATGTAAGTAGAAATAAGAGAGATTATGGAGGTAAAATCTGCAGAAACTGGTATTGATTTTGAGAAAGGAAAGAGAGAACATGTAACTACTGTGAGGTTTTTTTTTTTTTTTTTGCCTGATACTGTTATCAGAACTATGGACTATAGAAAGAGAAGTTATTTGAAAGAAATTATAGGAAGACAGAAACTGCAGTGTCATGTGACCTGACAACTTAAAAGTAATACAGATAAGTCAGCAGATGTCCCAGATGAATCTAAGCAGGAATTAAAATTTTGTAGCCAGGGAAACCTATTCTCTGTCCACCAGAGGTCCATGAGTTTATGAGTAAGTGGGATTTTGGGAGTTTTGGCTGAAGAGGGGAGGAAAGACTGGTGAAAGTGAACTTGGAGAGAAGAAATAGAGGACAAGATGGAGTCTCTTCTTCGATTTTGCTGCTAGGACTAAGTTTAATAGAAAGAGGGCAAGCAAAACCCACCAATAAAAGAAAGCAAGAAGAAGAAAGAGAGGGAGGGTGACCCTTCACTGCTGTTGGAATATTCATTTAGCCCATGTGAGACTCACCCTGGGGACTCTCAGTAATATTTCTGTGTGTGGGAGAGGAGCTCTTTTGGGAGCTGAAGGTCTTTCATTAGTGAATGGAGACGGGAATCAGGAAATGTAATTATTATTATAATCATTACAGTAGTTCCTCTTTATCCATAAAAGATATGTTCCAAGACCTCCAGTGGATGCCTGAAACCGTGGATAGTACCAAACCATATATATATATATACTATGTATTTTTCTATATATACATACCTGTGATACAGTTTAGTTTATGCTTTTGGCATAAGACACAATAAGAGATTAGGCATAGTAAGACATTATCAGTAATAGTATAATAGAATTATAATATACTATAATAAAAGTTATGTGAATATGGAGTATCTCTCTAAAAATATCTAATTGTACTGTACTCATCCTTCTTGTGATGATGTGAAATGATGAAATGTCTGCATGATGATATGAAGGGAAGTGAGTGACAGGCATTGTGATGATTGTGATGCAGTGTTAGGCTACTGCAATATTGACCTTCTGACCATACATCAGATGGATGATCATCTGCTTCCAGTGATCCTGGATTATCAAGCCATGACAATGTTCATGGTTGCATGTCAGGAGTAGATAATATTGATGACTAACAGGTGAGTGGCACAGACAGCATGGATATCCTGGGCAAGGGATAATTCACATCCTGGGTAGAACGGAGTGGGTAAGCACAAGATTTCATCATGCCACTCAGAATGATAAGCAGTTGAAGAGTTATGAATTGCTTATTTCTGGAATTTTCTATTTAACATTTTTGGACCACAGTTGGCCATGGAATAATGAAACTGAAAACAGAAAAACTATAGAGAAAGGGGAAATTACTATATTATTAATGTGACTTTTTTAAACAACAGGCTGATGATTACTGGAGACATCTGAGCTTTGGATACTAAGGGCCTCTGAGAGTTAAACTATTAAATCAACACACAATAAATGATAATAGAGATATAAAAATGGGTTTCCTGATCTACAAGACTGGGATATATCTTGATATATCTAACTGGATAAAGAAAATATGATACATATTCTTGATGGAATACTATGAAGCCTTGAAAAGGAACAAGATCATGTCCTTTACAGCAACATGATGGAACTGGAGGTCATTGTCCTAAGCAAATTATCATAGGAACAGAAAATCAAATACTGTTTGTTCTCACCTATAAGTGGGAGCTAAACATTGAGTACACATAAACACAAAGGAGAGAACAATAGACACTGGGAAAGTAAAGCTTGGGAGGAAGATAAAGAGAAAAACAACCTGTTAGGCACTATGGTGATTACCTTGGTGATGAAAAAATCTGTTCATCACAACCCTGGGATGTGCAACTTACCCATGTAACAAATCTGCCTATGCACCCCCTGAAGCTAAAATAAAAGTTGGAAGGCCAAAAAAATTTAAATAACAAAAAAAATCTGTCGATTAAAAAACACTGATTATTTGTGGAAGCCTGGAGAGGAAATAATATTCTTTATTGATTGAGTACACACTAAATGCCAGAAGTATGCTAAATATTTTACCTAATTATCTTATTAATCCTTACAACATGTATTGATATATTTATTTCCACATGAGGAAAGAGAAGACTGAGAAGAAAAGAAGCTTGCTCAAGATCACACAGAGCTGGAATTTCACTTCAAATCTATTATTCTCTTAGGACTGTGGAAGGGCAACTAAGTATAAGTTACATATTTCAAGTGTTTTGCCCCCTATGATCAAAATTAACCGTATTATGAAGATAGAAATGTCAGCATATCTAGGCCCAACTACACTAAATTTTAAATCACCTGACTATGCCTTTTTGCTCTGATTCTCTGATCTCCAATGAACTTTCGAAATATAATTTGACTTCTCGTTAGGTTTTCCAGCACTAGATAGGCTGACACAACTCTTCTACACACTCTGGTGTTTGTATCTCTCTTGGAAAATTATTTGGTAAATAGACATTGGTCTTTTGAATGTGGGAGTTGATTCCAGCAATGAGCACAAACTAATTCTTAGTCTGCTTAAAAACTAAGATAATACATTGAGGACCAAGGTAATTTCACTCTGTGAGAACGCTGGGAAGGCAACCAAATGATATCTTTATTCATTCATTTACTTATCCATTTGCTATTCTTCATGATTATTATGTGCAAAGCACTATGCAAGTCATTGGAGATACAGTGCTATAACAAAAGAGGTATTTTTATTGTCCTCAAGACCTAGTATACTAGGAAACAGAGCCATGGAACAAATCATTGTGCAAGTAGTTAACTTTAATAATTATTGTAGGACCCAAGAAAAACTGCAGGGTGTGATGTTGATATTGAATAAGCAAACTTATTTAATAGAGGGAATCTGAGTTTTCCTCTTGAAATTTCTCTGCATTACATTTTGAATATAAATTTGTTTCTTAGAACTCAATAGATTTTTGGGAGATGTTGGGCTTTTAATTAAAAATGAACAGCAATTAAAAATGAACAGCAGGTGACCTAAAATGTCTTCCTGGAAGTTGAAGGACAGGGGAGAGAGAGAGAGAGAGAGAGAGAGAGGGAGAGAAAGCTAGAAAACAGTGCTGATAGTGGGGGTGGATGAAAGCAGATGCAAAGAGGAAATGACAGAGTGTTTGGGACATCTATCCTTAGAGGGCAGGAGGAAATTGAGAAATCAAGGAAAGTAAAGTTACTAAGTAACCAGAAAATAAAAAGTGTTGGCATAGTTCAGTATCACAATATTCAAAGGAAGATAAGATTTGAAAGAGGCAGGAAAGATTGTCACCAGGATCAGAAGCTCTGGACAAGAGAAATAGATTGAGGACAAGAGTTGAAGGCTGTGGTACAGATTACTGACCTGTAATAGACCCATTCTGCTCTTCTCTTTTATAAGCAAATGAATTCCTAATTCTTAGCTGAGCCCAAGTAAAAGAATTACATATATCCACCTATTTTGCCTCTTTATGGGTCATATGAATAGTCTGACCAATTACATAAGCAAGAATTATTAAGTGGAGCCTCTGGTAAGTGCTATTAAAAAAAAAAAAAAGGAATGTTTCTTTCTTACTCCCTTTATTTAGTTGGTTGCTTGGAATGTTGATGTCATGCTAAGGGGTCCAGCAATCATGGGAGACCCTAGAAGATGGATGTTACAGCCTAACATTACAAGGACCTTGAAGAAGTTATACATCTTTCCCCTATTTTCTCCATCCTCAGTGAAGGGGTTAGCTGGAATAAGAAACAAAAGGGCTCCAATATTTTGAGGTGTGTATAATGGTAAAATATTGAAGAAAAAAATAATAGTCTTTCCTCCATTTTTCTGATTAAATAATGATGGCACTTCCTGTCTTCTTTCATAGTAGGAAAGATAATACAAACTATTAAAAATATATAATTCTGGATCTTATTCTGCAACCTATTAGTAATTTTTTGAAGGTAACACTTTCACTTTCTCACCTATATGTTTCTTCATGAAGTCTAGCAGAAGCCATGTCAAATGGCAGAAACTCCTATCTATTCTTTGTGACCATGACTCCTGGCTGTTACTAAATGGACCATGTACAGGCCACCTGACCCAAGTTGGTGCAATCATATTGGCTCTTTCAGGACCTTGGAACTGGGATCTAGAGATATTAATGTGACTTGTATGAGTATACTTAGGAGTTATAAGGCAATGGATGTCCTGTATATACACAGAGAGGCAAAGGCAACAGGTGTGGAGAGAGAGAATGATAAAGCTGCCATATAGAAGAAAGACCATGTGTTCCTTGAGAGAGAGAGGGAGAGAGAGAGAGAAAGAGAGAAAGATAGAGGTAGTTCGAGAGAGAGTAACAGAGAGAGAGAGAGAGAGAGAGAGAGAAAGAAAGAATGAAAAAAAGAGTAGCTACTTAGATTTTTGATCTGTCTCCAGGGCTTCTGAGGCCTGCTTGCTCTTCCAGACACTATCACTCAAGATATTCTCTGTGATGAGTCTTTGTAACTTGCACACCAAAAAAAAAAAAAACAGTCTTCATGCACAGTAATTATTTCCTGCAGTTTCACAGAGATCTTCTAAGGGAAAAAGTGTAAGTCCACTTAACCCAGTCTCAATGGCCTTTTTGGTTTTGTGACATTTGCTAGTTGTCCAGAGTACTTTTCAGGTTCTAAGGGAGACATGGAGACATAAGACTATTCAAACAGCTGGAAGCAAGATTGGCAGTTGAGAATGTACTTGGAGTTATAGTTAGAGGTGATGATAGGATTGGAAAAAGTGAGTAAGATGGTCAACTCCTTAATTTCCAAGCTCAAACACTCAAGCAACCAAAGCACCGTGAATGGAAAAGAAAAGGTAGGGTACATTTCTAACTTTAAAGTAATTATAATCTAGGTAGAGAAAAGTAAAACATAAACATATGCACCAGAACTAAATGAGTGCTACAGGTTATATGCATTATAAGATATAAAGAAAATACCTATTATTGCCAGGCTGTTGTTTTCAGGTAGTAATAAAGTCAGGTTTGATTTATGCTGTAAAGGACAACTTAGCTCTCACAATGGAAAATACAGCTGACTTGAGGTCAGCTTTTCTACTGACTAGATATGTGACTGTGATCAGACACTTTACGTTTCCAGTTGCACAGCAGTTTCCTCCTCTGTAAAATGAGAGCTTTGTATTGGATTCATTAATTCCTTCAAAACATAAATTTTAAATGCCCACTGTAATGTCAAGAACTAGGAACACTGCATAAATAAAAGACTTGGTCTTTGTTCTCATGGAGTTTACAGTCTAGGTGAAGAAATCCCAGCGCAATTAAACACCAGTCTTCTAAAAAGACTGTTTGACACTAGGATGTGGCTATGAACAAAAGACAGTGGGAGGCAACTAAGCTGCCGTCAGGTAAAAAGAAACTCCATCGAGGTCGTGCTTGGAGGAATAGGAGGTGTTAGGTGAATCCAATAATGATGGAGCCTTCCAGAGGAAAGGTTTCATAGATCATTGCAAATGTCTCTTGTAGCATTAATATTTTTCTTTGCTTCTGCTTTGTTTAGAGGAGGAGGAAGGGAGTGAACAAATGTTGGGTAGGAGTTAAGCGTATGAATTGAAGAGAAGATAGAAGGAAATAATTTCCTGGGCTTCTTCAAACCCCTAAAATGTATTCAAAGTGAATTCCATGAAGGAAAATACATGAAAAAGCAGATAATTAAAACCTCCTTTGCCTCCTCTAAATTTCTGTCTCGTACAAGATCTTAGAGATACTGCAAAAATGGTATAATAGGATTCATGTCCCTCATGGACGTTTAGGACTTCCATCCAGAGGCAGTGTGTGGAGTGCTTAAGAATTTGAGTTTTGAAGACAGATCACATGCTAGCTAACACCAGCATCTACTAGTTGTAAGATCTTAAAAAAATTTAAACTCTTTTGTGCCTTTGTCTTCTCATCTATAAAATGGTGATGATAACCATAGTTACTTCCTATGGTGGGATTTAAATGTATTAAACATTATAAAGTATCCAGAACCAGCGCATAAAAGCACACTGGCATTTTAAATTAATAGCATATTAGTTATTATTATCTGTTATTCCATGGAGAGTCCACCACTGAGGTGAGGTAATGGTGATACGCCTCCTTACATTAGTGAGTAACCTGAGGATGCTTCTCTGTGCATGGTCTTCGATAAGGGTAGCTTAGAATTTGCTTATTTCATCATGATACAATGTCCATTGAGACTCTATTTCAGGCATGGTAAACTATATGAAAGGAGAAGTAAATAAGCCATGAAGTACAATAATTCCAACACAAGGCAGTACATTTTAAATATCAAACGACTATTTAGGAGCTCAGAGGAGGCAGATGTGACAGATGCCTGAAACATCAGGGGACACTTCTTGGGTGGCATGGGAAGTGTATGATGACAGACATCATTTCAAGGACTGGAGTCAGGATTTGCCTCAGCTGGTTTGTGCACCCTGCTTTGCATTCACAAGCCTTTCTTTCTTCTCCCTGGTGCTTTTAGAGCAAAATCTGATCCAGAGACGGGATGCTGGAGGAGTGTCAAGGCTGGGAAAGTAACATGCACTGTGTTCGCAATCAACAGAAAAGATATTTTTAAACAAAAACAATTTTCCAAGTTTCCAGGAAAAGAAACAAAAGGCTTTTCTAAAATGAATCCTGGTTAGAAACTGTTCTTCTTGTTCCGTGACTTTTATGTCACTTGGACAACAAGCTGGTGCTTAGAAATGGTTATTTTCCTGTCAACATTGCTGCATGGATACTTCTTAGAAGGACATAACAGCATTAGCCCTCAGTCCCAGGCTCTGCTCTCCCTCCAATGGCAGTCATTTTCAAAAACAATAAAGATATCTATGCTCGGTCTCTCTCTCTTGATTACACTGCAGGGACAACCTGTGTGGGGAAACAATATCCTGGATCTTACTGAAGGTTCGCACAGATGGAACATTAGTGGGAGGGGTTGCCAGCTACTTCCCTGCCAGCTTGTTAGTGCTGGAGAAATTATCCTCTTATTTTGCCAGTTTAATAGAGGATCAGTCGTAAAGATTCACTGTAGGCTCAGCAACATAATTATTATCTATGGTCTCTGCATTAACTGTGAGAAAACATCATCGTCTGAATCTGCCTGATTTCAAATGCCAAGCTGTGCCCACATTCAGCCCACAACTGAACCTGAATACTCAATATATCCTTAGCATTGCTACTGCTGTCATCATGGCACATGTTAAGTACAGGTTTGCCCAAGCTATGATGTTTAACTCTTGCCTTACTGCTTCTGTATTCTGTTTCCCTGACCCTTTCCAACACCAGCCCCATGCAATTTAAAATGATTGAAAAGGCAAAAATCGGTGTCACATTTAGTTCTGGTACTCAGTACAGAAGTGCCAAGCCCCTGCAAATTTGGAAAACAAACTCCTTAACAGATGGGCCACATAAAGTTTACAACATGTGCAATGTGGGAGGTAGTATGGCTCTGGGCAAGAAACAGAAGACTGGAAGTTTGGGAGCTCAGGGTTTTTAAATTTGCTTTTGCTTTCTGTTTGTAGGCAGATCACATAAACTTATATCCTTCATTTCTTTCATATGACCTGATATCTGCCTTATAAGTGAGCGAGTAATAAGAAATCAGGCAATTTTTTCCCTTATATGAAACAGTATCAAAATGCTGCTGTTCCTGCTGGGATTATGTGCAACTGGCATCAAATTGTTAATAAAATGTGGTAGCAAGATCTGGAAAAATCCATGATATAATCTTAGATCTAAAGGACAGTACTCTTACTGGGGCCAGGTATGTAACTAATGAGCTATTGCTACTGAGAGAAAGGATGTTGCTAGCCTTAGACAATCTTTGAAACATGGTTGGATTGTGATTTCTAAATCTACACAAGCAAAATACCTTTGGAGTGGCCTATGGAAATCTGACAATGTTAGAATAATTTTAGAATCAAATTCTTATGACATGAATTTGACAATAGTCTAATAAAGGTTCTCAAACATAAATGACATATTTAAAATTATAAATGTCTGAGACTCACGACCAGCCTGCTGATTAAGGATCTTTGGAAGCAGAGCTAAGAAATCTTTAAATTGTAGAGCTAAGAAATCTTTGGAAGTAGAGCTAAGGCCTTTAAGAGGTGATTAGGTCATGAAGGCTCTGCCCTCATGAATGGATTAATCTTTCATGAATTCATGGACTAATAGGTTCATGCATTAATGAATTATCATGGGAGTTGGTTATCATGAGAGTGAAAAAGTTCCCTAAATAATTCCAATGACCAGCTGTACTTGGGCATTGTCATAATTCATAGCGAGGCGAGCCACTGCCCGCCCGGCCCCTTGCCTCTTGGTGCCCCCTTGATTCTCTTAGCTGAGTGCCCTGCATTAGGAAGAATAAATATTGTGAAAATGGCCATACTGCCCAAAGTAATTTATAGATTCAATGCTATTCCCATCAACCTACCTATGACCCTTTTCACAGAACTGGGAAAAACCACATTGAACTTCATGTGGAACCAAAAGAGAACCTGCATAGCCAAGTCAGTTCTAAGCAAAAGGAACAAAGCTGGAGGCATCAATCATGCTACTTGACTTCAAACTATACTACAAGGCTACAGTAATCAAAATAGCATGGTATTGGCACCAAAACAGAGATATAGACCAATGGAACAGAACAGAGGCCTCGAAGGCAACACCACACATGTACAATCATCTGATCTTTGACAAACCTGACAAAAAAGCAATGGGGAAAGGATTCCCTGTTTAATAAATGGTGTTGGGAAAACTGGCTAGCCATGTGCAGAAACTGGACCCCTTCCTGACACCTTACACTAAAATTAACTCCAGATGGATTAAAGACTTAAACATAAGACCTAACACCATAAAAACCCTAGAAGAAATCTTAGGCAAAACCGTTCAGGACATAGGCATAGGCAAGGACTTCATGACTAAAACACCAAAAGCATTGGCAACAAAAGCCAAAATAGACAAATGGGATCTAATTAAACTCCAGAGCTTCTGCACAGCAAAAGAAACAATCATTAGAGTGAACTGGCAACCAACAGAATGGGAAAAAATTTTTGCAATCTACCCATCTGACAAAGGGCTAATATCCAGAATCTACAAAGAACTAAAACATATTTACAAGAAAAAAAACCATTCAAAAGTGGGCAAAGGATATGAACAGACACTTTTCAAAAGAAGACACATATGAAGCCAACAAACATATGAAAAAATGCTTATCATCACTGGTCATTAGAGAAATGCAAATCAAAACTACATTGAGATACCATCTCATGCCAGTTAGAATGGCGATCATTAAAAAATCTGGAGACAACAGGTGCTGGAGAGGATGTGGAGAAATAGAAACACTTTTACACTGTTGGTGGGAGTGTAAACTAGTTCAACCATTGTGGAAGACAGTGTGGTGCTTCCTCAAGGACCTAGAAATAGAAATTCCATTTGACCCAGCAATCTCATTACTGGGTATGTATCCAAAGGCTTATAAATCATTCTATTATAAAGGCATGTGCACACGTATGTTCATTGCAGCACTGTTTACAATAGCAGTGACCTGGAATCAACACAAATGCCCCTTGATGATAGACTCGACAGGGAAGATGTGGCACATATAAACCATGGAGTACTATGCAGCCATAAAAAATGATGAGTTTGTGTCCTTTGTAGGGACATGGATGAACCTGGAAACCATCATTCTCAGCAAATTGACACAAGAACAGAAAATTAAACACCGCATGTTCTCACTCATAGGCGAGTGTTGAACAATGAGAACATATGGACACAGGGAGGGGAGCATCACACACTGGGGTCTGTTGTGGGGGACTAGGGGAAGGACAGTCGGGGGTAGGAGGTTGGGGAGGGATAATATGGAGAGAAATGCCAGGTATAGATGATGGGGATTGAGGCAGCAAACTACATTGCCATGTATGTACCTATGCAACAATCCTGCATGTTCTTCACATGTACCCTAGAACCTAAAGTGCAATAAAAAATATATATATAAATAAAAAAATTAAAAGTATATAAATCAATAAGAAAGTTTTTGAACAAATTAAGGTTGACTGAAATTCCAAAGTCAAAGAGAGCAATATGGAAATTGTCATTTAAGAGGACAGATAATTGGCATAGGAAAAAGTAGGAGAGAGAGAGGAATGCTAAGGAAAAAAATCCACAGTTCAGTCACAAGGAAGAGAACAAAGGCAGTATTTGACAATATGTCTTAGTCCACTTTCTGTTGCTATAATTGAATACCACAGACTGGTAATTGTTTAAAACATACACTTATGTTTTACTGTTTTGTGGGGTAGGAAGTCCCAGGTCTAGAGACCATATCTGATGAAGGCTTTCTTGCTTGTGGGGACTCTGCAGAGTCCTGAGGTGGTGCACAGCATCACATGGTGAGGAGTATATGACAGGGAACCAAAATCTATTTTACAGCAAACCCACTCTTATGATAACTAACCCACTCCCATGACAATCCGTGAATACATGAACCCATTAGTTCATGAATCCATGACTGGTTTAATCCATGAGGGCAGAGCATTCATGACCTAATCACCTCTTAAAGGCCTTACTTCTTAACACTGGTACATTGGAAATTAAGTTTCGACATGAACTTCAGAGGAGACAAAAATTCAAACCATAACAGAATAATAGGAGTCCTGAAGGTGAAAGTGGAAAGCAAAATTTATCAGTGTGAATGGAGAAAAATCTCTGCAGAGACTCACAATATATGTGCCACCTCCCTTATAGAAGTTCTCACATTTTGCTTCTGTTTTTGTAGCATGTCCAATTTACAATCCACTTTCCATTCTGAATTCAGAGTTCACTTTTTTTTTTGAGATAGAGTCTCACTCCTCCACCAGGCACTGGTCTGGAGTGCAGTGGCGCCACCTCGGCTCACTGCAACCTCCGCCTCCCGGGTTCAAGCAATTCTCGTGCCTCAGCCTCCCTAGTAGCTGGGACCACAGGCACGTGCCACCATGCCCAGCTAATTTTTTTGTATTTTTAGTAGAGACGGGGTTTCACCATGTTGGCCAGGATGGTCTCGATCTCTTGACCTCGTGATCCGCCCGCCTCAGCCTCCCAAAGTGCTGGGATTACAGGCTTGACAGAGTTCACTTTTAAGAATTCAAATATGAATCATAGTTCTGGCCTGTTTAAAGCTCCCATTAGCACTTTTATGTCCTGCAGGATCAAATACCAAGCATTGTCCTATATAAGCTGATTTTGCCATACCTGTCCAGCTAAACTTTGCTTCACTTATCTGATTGCTGTTAACTTTGTAGGCACACTGACCAAATTTCTTTCCATCTGGGGCCTTCAAGCATATTATCCTTTTTCTGATAACATTTCATCCAGTACCCGTCCTACTCTGCCCACTGCCACTAGTCAACTGCAGATTTCTGGCCATCCCTTACACCAGAAATAATATGTCATTACTCACAGAGGACTTCTCTGACCATTTAATCTAACTTAGATCCCTTCATTTTAATGACAAGTTACTATATATTTTCTTGATAAAATGAATTATAATGCCAGGTGCATGCCTGCAATCCTAGCACTTTGGGAGCCTGAGGCAAGTGGATCATTTGAGCACAGGAGTTTGAGACCAGCCTGGACAATATGACACAACCCCGTCTCTACAAAAAATACAAATATTAGCCAGACATGGTGGTGCATGCCTGTGAGAGCCCAGGAGGTCAACGTTGCAGTGAGCCTGGATTGTGTTATTCCATTCCAGCTTGGGTGACAGAGTGAGACCCTATCTCAAAAAACAAAAAACCTAACCATAATTTGTAACTTTATATTTACTTATGATTATTTATTATTTGGGGAATTACTATTTTATCGATTATATTTGTACATTGTCATTTTGTACATTTGGTATTTTGTTACTTGCATATAATGTATAATATCAACTCAAGGTATTTAAGATATTCTTCACCTCAAGTATTTATCATTTCTATGTGTTCAGAAGATTTCTTTCGAGTTATTTTGAAATATACAATACATTGTTGTTACTTATAGTCACCCAACTCTTCTATTGAACATTGGAACTTATTTCTTCTATTTAACTGTATATTTTTGTCCATTAACCAAACTCTCCTTAACCCCTTCCCGGACTACCACAACACACTCTTCCCACCCTTTAGTATCTATCATTCTAGTTTCTACCTCCATGAAGATCAACTAAGTTCCCACATATGAGTGAGAACATGTGATATTTGTCTTTCTGTGCCTGGTGTATTTCACTTAATGACCTCCAGTTCCATCCATGTTGCTGCAAATGACAGAATTTCATTCTTTTTTTTTGCCAAGTAGTATTTCATTGTATTTTCTTTATTTTTTCATTTATTGTTGAACACTTAGGTTGACTACATATCTTGGCCATTATGAATAGTGCTGAAATAACTATGGGGGTGCAGGTATCCCTTTGAAATAATAATTTATATATATATAATATATTATTTCATATATAATAATTGCACTGATATATATCCAGTAGTGGAATTGCTGGATATGGTAGTTCTATTTTTAGTTTTTAAAAATATCTCCATACTGTATTCCATCCTGGTGTTACTAATTTACATTCCCATCAACAGTACAAAGGAATATCCTTTTCTCTACATCTTAACCAGAATCTGTTGGTTTGTGTTTTTAATAACCATTCTTACTGGGGAAAGATGATACCTCATTGTAATTATAATTTGCATTTCTCTAATAACTACTGATATTGAGCATTTTTTCATATACCTGTTGGCCATTTGTATGTCTTCTTTTGAGAATTGTTTATTCATATTCTTTACCTGCTTTCTGATGAGTTTATTAGTGTTTTTTGATGCCGAGATGTTTGAGTTTCTTGTATATAGTGGATATTAGTCTCCTGTCAGATGAATAATTTGCAAATATTTTCTCCCTTTCAATTGACTGACTCTTCATTCTGTTGATTGTTTTCTTTGCTGTGCAGAAGCTTTTTAGTTTAATATCATCCAGTTTGTCTATTTTTTGCTTTTGTGGTTTGTGCTTTAGAAATATTTTCCATAAAATCTTTTATTTTCATTATATATTTTAAATTTTTTTATTTCCATAGGTTTTTGGGAAACAGGTGGTATTTGGTTATATGAATAGGTTTTTTAGTGGCAATTTGTGAGATATTGGTGTACCCATCTTTACCTAAACTAATGACCTATAGTTTTTCTCCTGCTTTGTTTTTCTAGTAGTTTTATAGTTTTGGATCTTACCTTTAGATTTTTAATTCATTTTGAGTTAATTTTTCATATGGGGAGAGAAGGGTCCAGCTTCATTCTTCTGTATATGATCATCCAGTTTTCTGAGCATAATTTATTGAAGAGGATGTCCACTCCTCAGGGTATATTCTTGGTGGCTGTGTTGAAGATCAGTTCATTATAACTATGTGGATTTATGTCTGGGTTCTCTGTTCTGTTCCATTGGTCTCTGTGTTGCTTTTATATCACTATTGTACTGATATGGTTTGGCTCTGTGTTCCCACCCAAATCTTATGTCAAATTGTAATCCCCACATGTTGGAGGAGGGGCCAGGTGGGAGGTGATTGAATCACAGGGTGGATGTCCCCCTTGCTGTTCTTGTGATGGTAAATGAGTTCTCATGAGATATGGTTGTTTGAAAGTGTGTAGCACCTCCCGCTTCACTCTCTCTGTCCCCCTCTCTTCTACTCCACCATTGTAAGATACACTTGCTTCCCCTTTGCCTTCCACTATCATTGTAAGTTTCCTGAGTCCTCCCCAGCCATGCCTCCTATGGAACTCTGAGTCAATTAAACCCCTTTTATTTATAAATTACCCATCTCAGGTAGTTCTTTATTGCAGTGTGAGAACGGACTAATACCCATACTGTTTTGCTTACCAGACCTTGTAATATACTTTGAAGTGAGGTAGTGTGATGCCTCTAGCTTTGTTCTTGTTGCTCAGTTTTTCTTTGGCTATTCAGACTCTCTTTTGGTTCCATACAGATTTAGGATTTTTTTTTTCTATTTCTGTAAAGAATTATGTTTGTGTTTGATAGGAATTGCATTTAATCTGTAAATTGCTTTATGCAGTATAGTCATTTCACCAATTTTCTATCCACACACATGGGATGTATTTCCATTTGTTTGTGTTATCCTCAAATTTTTTTCTTCAGGATTTTGTAGTTTTTCTTGTGGAGTTCTTTAACTTTCTGGATTAAATTTACTCATGGGTGAATTTTGTAGCTATTGTAAATGTGATGCCTTTCTTGATTTATTTTTCAGCAATTTTATTTTTGGTGTATAGAAGCCTTACTGATTCTTATATGTGAATTTTGTATCCTGCAACTTTACTGAATTTATCAGATCTAAGACTTTTCTTGAGTACTTTTAGGAGTTTTCTAAATATAAGATCATGTTATCTAAAAAGAGGAACAATTTGACTTCCTATTTTCTAATTTGGGTGCCTTTAATTCCTTTTCTTGCCTTAGCTTGGGCTAGGACCTCTGGTACTATGTTGAATAGGAATGGTGAAAGTGGGCATTCTGTCTTGATCCAGTCCTTAGAGGGAAACCTTTTAGCTTTTCCCTGTTTAGTATGATGTGAGATGTGAGTTTGTTATAGATTACCTTTATTATGTTGAATTATGTTTCTTCTATACCTAGTTTGTTGAGTTTCTTTTTTTAATCAGAAAGTGATATTGGGTTTTACCAAGTGCTTTTTCTGCATCTGTTGAGATGATCATATAGTTTTGTCCTTCATTCTTTTGATATGATATACCACATTTATTGATTTGCACGTGTTGAACTGTCCTTGCATTATCAAGGACATCCCACTTGATCATGAAGTATTATCTTTTTGATATGTTGTTGGATTTGGTTTGCTAATAATTTGCTGAGGATTTTTTGCATATTTGTTCATTAGGCCTATTTACTGGCCTATAGTCTGTTGTTGTTGTGTCCATTTCTGGTTTTGGCATCAGGATGATGTTAACCTCATAGAATGAATTAGGGAGAATTTTCTCTTCTTCAATACTTGGAATAGTTTGAGGAGAATTTGTTTTACTTCTTAAAAAATGTGGAAGAATTAGGTAGTGAAGCCATCTGGTCCTGGGCTTTTCTTTGTTGAGAGACTTTATTACTGATTCAATCTTGCTACTAGTTGTTGGGCTATTCAGATTTTCTGTTTTTTCCTAATTCAATCTTTGTAGGTTGTATGTGTTCAGGAACTTACTCATTTCCTCCAGGTTTTCCAGTTTACTGGAGTATAGTTTTTCATAATAGTCGCTAATAATCTTTTGTATTTCTGTGGTATCAGTTTTTATATATTCTTTTTTGTTTCTGTTTTCGTTTATTTGTGTCTTCTCTCTTTTTTACTTGAGATTTGTTTGTGGTTTAACATATGATAAATCCTGGAGGAGAGTGTTTTACATGTTGATTGGAAGAACATGTATTTGTAGCTTTTGGATAAAATTTTCTGTAAATGTCTATTAGGTATATTTGATTTAAAGTCCAATTTAAGTCCAATATTTCTTTATTTTCTGTCTAGATAATCCTTCTAATGCTGAGAGTGGGAGTCACTGACTGTTACTGTATTGAAGTATATCTCTTTCTTTAGATCCAGTAATATTTGCTTTCTGAATATGGGTGCTTCAATGTTGGGTGCATTATATACTTAAAATTGTTATGTCCTCTTAATGAATTGATTACTTTATCATTATGTAATGAGCTTTTATCTTTTTTCTTTTTAACTGTTTTTGACTTCAAGTCTGTTTTATCTAAGTATAGCTACTCCTGTTTGTTTTTAATTTCTATTTGTGTGGAGTGTCTTTTTCCATCCTTTTACTTTGAGTCTATATGTGTCTTCACAGAGAAGTGAATTTTTTATAGGGGGCATATAGTTGGGTCACTAAAAAAAAATCCATTCAGCCAGTCTATATTTTTTAAGTGGAAAATTCAATTATATTCAAGGTTATTTTTGGTGAATGAGTATTCCCATATTTTTGTTGTTGGTTTTATGGTTGTTTTGTATATTCTTTGTATCTTTCTTTCTCTCTATCAGTGTGGTTTGGTCATTTTCTATGGTGGTAAGATTTATGTCCTTTCTCTTCTTCTTTTGTATGTTTGCTTTATCAGTAAATTTTATGCTTTTGTGGATTTTCATGATAGTGGATTTGTCTTTTCACTTTCAGTTGTAGGACTCCCTGAAGCATGTCTTGTAGGGTTGGTCTAGGAATAATGAATTACCTCAGGTTTTGCTTATCTGAGAAAGACTTTATTTCTCCTTTATTTATGAAGGATAAATGTTTCTGGGTATAGTATTCTTGGTAGTGGGCCCTTTATTCAGCACTTTAAATATAGTATTATATTCTCTCCTGGCCTGGGAGGTTTCTGCTAAGAAATCTGCTCTTAGTCTGATGGACTTATAAATGACTAGACATGTTTCTCTTGCTATTTTCATAATTCTTTCTCCACCTACTTTTGACAGCTTGATTATAGTGTGTCAGGGAAAGGACCTTTTTGGGTTGCATCTATTTGGAGATCTTTGAGCTTCCTGTATCTGGATGTTTAAATCTTTTGCAAGACTTGGTATATTTTCAGTTATCATTTCATTAAATATTTTTTCCATGCCTTTGATCTCTTCACCTTCTGAAACATCCAAAGTTTACATTTAGTTATTTTATAGTGTCCCATATGTCACATAGGCCTTTTCATGCATTTTTATTCTTTGTTTTTGTTTGGGTGCTTTTTATTTTTTTGTTTGTTTTTAGTTTTACAGGGTTATTTCCAAAGACTGTCTTCAAGTACTGAGATTCTTTCTTCTGCTTACTGTTGTGTATTGCTGAAGCTCTCAAATGAGTTTCTTGTTTCATTCACTGAATTCTTCATCTCTAAGATATCTTATTTCTGGTTTCTTAAATGATATCTATCTCTCTGATAAATTTCTCATTCATATCCTGAATTTTTAAATCTGATTTCTTTATATTGTTTATCTGTTTTGTTTTTCTGCACCTCACATGGCTTTTAAAATATAATTATTTTAAATTCTTTTCCTGGGATTTCATAAAATTATTTCTTCATTAGAATCTGTTGCTGAATAATTATTGTGTTATTATGGAAGTGTCATTTTCCTTGTTTCTATTTTGTGTTTCTTGAGTCCCTACATTGATATCTGGTGTCATAGTTGATTCTCTAAACTTTGAGGATTAGTTTTTATGAGAAATATTTTTTCTGAAGATGTATCTATGGTGTTGGTTGAATAGGATATTTCATCTTTAATTCTGGGTGCATGCAGTAGTATAGTCTTTGTATGATTTCTTTGGCTGTAAACAATGTCAGTGGTGCTTATTATTTTCTTAGTGGCTTGTGTTACAGTTGTTAGTGGATGCAGTAGTTGGGTTTTGCTGAGGATAGAGATGCAAAGTGGGCCGGTCTTTTGGCCCCATTGGTGACAGTGGTGGGCTATGCATGTGTGACCTTGGGCCTCTAGTCAGCATACAGAGTTGCTGGTTTTATTGGGTACAAATGGGCCGATTGATGGACTTCTAACTTTCTGGGATGCTGGCAGTAGCAGTGGTGGGCTGGGCAGTTGATAGGTCTTTTTTCTCCTGAACAATGTTATGGCATAAAGAGATGGAAGTAGTGGTGGTGAGTCAGCCCTTGGGCTCTGAAGCAGCACGTCTATGTTGGCAGTGGCTGCAGTTAGTTGAGTGTGCCAATCTCTAGGTGGCACATGTGGGTGACAGTAGCTTGCTGTGACAGTAGTGGCTGGTTGGGTGGACCCATCCTCAGGTTCCCAGGAGGAATGCACAGATGCCAGTGGTGGTGGACAGAGCAGTGCAATCTCTAAGCCCTTGTGCCATGTGCTTGGGTACTGGGTGGAGAGCACTATCAGGCTGAGCAGGCCTGTCCTCAGGCCCAATGGTGGTGCATTTGGATGCTGGTTGTGGTGGGCAGATTAGGGTGATCTCAGGCTCCTCTGAAGAGTGCTTATGTGGCTGCAGCAGCATTGGTGGAATGGAGGGGGAGTCTGTTCTCAGAGAGCATGAAAATTCCCTGTAGTCCTGCTACTTGGGGAAGGGGAGCAGAGTTGCTAACCATGGTTGTAGCCATGGGCAGATAATTCTCAGGGTCTATGGGGTGCGCTCTTTGGCCCCCAGTGGAAGCATTAGCAGTGGGTAAATTAGTCCTTAGGGTGCATGCCAGTGCATGACAGCAGTCCTGCTAGTGGGGAGAGTGGGTTGCTGCTAGTGATGTGTACTTTGGTCCCCAGCAGCAGTAGTAGCAGTTAAGGTGAGAGACAGTAGAGCATGTCCTCAGAGTGTGTGTGCAGAATCACTCCTGCTGGGGTGGGTTTGGGCTGCTTTTTGTGGAAGTAGTCCCAGGTAGGTGGTTCTCTGAGTCCAGGGAGTATGTGATTTGGCTCCCTCTGTCCCAGGGGCAGCTTCCCCAGCACACTGTACTTTCCATTCCTCATGAGGCAGAATATTGTGTTTGCTAGAGTCCTGGGGTGCCCACTGCTCTGCTGGGTCTGACTGGTGGTGTGCTGTGAGGACCTCTGGATGAACATAGGGAGATGTCACTGAGGCTCCAGGAATGTGGAGATGCAGGGCTGTTGAGCTCCAGGGCAGGATGCAGCGTGGTGGGGGCTGGGCTCTCAAAATGGTAACACGCTGCAGCTGCCTAGAACTCAGGGTACGTGGAACCTGGTATAAGCTCCCTTTCTGGAGCAATGCCATCATGTAGGCTCTAGGAATGTCCTTATGCTATTCTCAGAACCCTCAAGGGATTTTCTAGTGGTAATGTTGCAGGAGTCCACAGTGGGAAGGCAGACCCCTGGAATCTCTCACTTACCCTTGGCCTGCACTGGGGAGCATCTCCTGGCTTCCAGCCAATCTTGGCTGAGCTGGCTGCCTTGCCTCCTGCTCCTTCTGTGCTTCAGGTGTTTCCTGTCATATCTCTCTTGAATTGTGTTCTTTCTTAGATGCTCTATTTAAAGTGTGATTAGCTATTTGCTGTTTTTGTTCTTCTTTGTGGAGGAGGCAAGTGTCAGATGCTGTTAGTAAGTCATCTTAAAGCCCTCTTGATTATTTAAACTCTACAGTAGAGAAAGAGCTTCAAACAGGTGAACTGTTTTGTTCATTACTATGTAGGTATATGGTATCTACCAAAGTGTGTAGAATATAGTATATGCTCACTAAGTAATTGTTAAAGTAATTAATGAGTACATCATAGGTGCTCAGAGACCCTTTCCGTGTGCAGCTGATACTGTGTCACACAGCTGATATCTGTGATAGATAGATACATGCTATCTAATGGTATTGTTCTAAGTACTTTGGGGAATAAAAAGACAACTCAAATGGTTGGAAAAGATAGATACATAAGTAAAAATTTATAATAATTTACAGAATGAACTGAATTTTATAACAGAGGCACAACAACCAGAAGTAACTAATTTTGTTTCCAAGATTCAGGCAAGACTGGTTACTGGAGATCTTTTCAAGCACTTAAACTGGGCCTGAAAACTATCTAGGATTTTAATAGTATAATAGAGTAAACACAGAAGTTCCTGACTTAGATCACACCTCCTTCTATGAGATTGATATTTTTTCTATTCTGTCAGATGAGACACCTATTTTGCATTTATGTGTGTGTTGACAGGTGGACACAACAGATCTCCACATTAGCCCACCATCTACAGTTGATTGGATTGAAATTGACATCCTGATCCAAAATGATCTAATCAATTTTGTCTTCCTGACATTTGTAGTTGCAATTTCAAAATCCCAGGCAGATAGTGGCAGGTCCTGGTCCCTTTAGAAAATGTTAACTTGGGATTTAGGATAACTTTGTTATTATTTTGCCATGAACACAGAGAGGCAAGAAAGGTTGGTTAGATGTAAAGAGAAGAGTGAAGAATATGTAAGAAATGTAGATGAAAAGAAAAGAGAAGAGACACACACACAGAGTATTATGGTCTTTATAATTTTTTATATTTTATTTTCACTGCATTATGAGACTTACTTTACCTCTGTTAATTAAGCTAGAGTTAATGTGTGTCTATTATTTCAACTATAGAGAGCCTTAATGAAGACAGATGAAAAGATGTGGGAAGAATTACAGAGGAAAAAGTGATGAGCCAATCTGTAGAACAGAGCATAGAGTATTTAGAGATGTGACCTTTATGTTTTCCTATTTCACGATCCCATTTTTGAATATCAAGAAGATGCATAATTTATTGATAGATATCTGGCAACTTAAATCACCAATTATGGAGAAATAAAAATCTAACTATAATATAGTATGTGAATTTTATTTCCTAGTAGAAAATGTTATGAAAGGATGAAGAAACCACTGGAATTGATGTCCTATCTGTCAATTGGGTTGCAGTCTTTACTTTGCCACTGACTAGTTATCTAATATTTTATGTGACTTGACCTCCCTGTGCCTTGGCTGATAAAAGACAAAAATATATGAGATCTATGTCTTCATCTAACTAAAAAAAGTGATTAATAACAACTGAAACTATTTTTATTGTCTGGAAATTTCTAGTTCCTCTATTTTCTTTTCAATTGTGAAATTTATTGAGTGCTTGCTCTGAGTTTGGGTCTTGTGCGAGAGGCTGTGACACCTAGATGCATAAGTCACAGTTCCTGTCCTTGAAAATCTCACAGAAAAAAATAAATAGTAGGAGAGAGTCCTGTAAATGAATTTTGATTCAGTTTGCTTTAATGATATGCACAACATTCCAAATGATTGTTTAATTTTGTTTAGGAGCAGAGTGTGATGGTGGGAAAAGGCTTTAGTGAAGAAGGAACAATTTAAATGGACAATAAGGGAAGGGTATTCCATGCTGAGAGAAAGATAAGGGCCTGTTCCCATTACTGACTTATTGCCTCTTGGGTCTATGTTCATACATTGTAGCCTGTTCACAATTCATTGCTTATAGCAATAAAATGGGTGTTTTAATAATTTTCCATTGTCAGATGGAATGACGTTAAGTTTGTCAATAGTATATGCTAGAGAAACTTTGCAAAGGGGAAAATATTTTGCTTTATAGTTCCAGGAGGTTGGCTGAACAGGTGCTCTCATGGCTTCTGCAGCTTTTAGCTTCTGTAGAGCAGAGTAGCCAGCAGTACCAACAAACCTGCAGCTCCCACAGCAGTCCCTTGTGGTCATTTCATAGCACAGTGCCTCTGGTGAGACATGTTCTTATGAGTGGCTTACTCAACAAGTCCCAGAGAGTGAATTTTCAGTGAACTTCTCCAGCATGATGACTTCTCTGCCATTCCTGATTCATTGCCATGCCCTCTCCAACAAATTCTGGATCTCAGCATTTGGCAGAGGTAGGCTTCCTCGTGTGCTGTATCTCAGTCCTGGAGGTGATGGCTATTCCTTATAGATGCTATCTCTATATTCTTTGGAGTTTACTTTTCCTTTTCCTAGAGAATCCTTTATAACTCAAATCCTCTGTTATAGTTAATGATTCTTTATATTAAACTTTCCCTGTCTAAATTTTTCTTTTTTGATAAGACTCTTCCTGTTACAAGGCAAAAACAGAGAGACTTAGAAACACAGAGCATATTCAGGAAAGAAATACTGCATCCTAGTGAAGTGTAGTTGGTGGGTGGAAAGGTGAATATAACATTGGATAGATCGCCTGCGGCTGGGAAACCAAGAGGTGTGAATACTTTTGTAGGGATTTCAAGCTGTGAGTGATGGGTGTGCTTCTGTGTTCTAGGAAAACTCACTCTGAAAGCAGTGTGGAGGATTAACTGTTGTAGATGGGAGAGACTGGAGGCAGTATGATACTTTCTGGGGGTAGGGATATTACTATAACCCAGGAGACATATGAGAAGAGCCTCGATTAAAGCACCAGCAGCCATGTATAGAAAGAGAGAGATGAACGTAAAGGAGGCAGAATTGACAAAACTTGATGACCTTTTTGATAGTGAGATAGGGAATTTTTTCTGATGATTTCATAGATTTGAGATTTTCATATTGGATTACTGAAGGATGGTGATTTTATAACTTAGGTAAGAAGTTAATAGAACAAACAGGTTTGGGGAAATATGGAATACTTTTTGTGTGAGGTATGTTGATTTTAAAGAAATAAGAAAAATACTGGGTATTATTCTTTTAAAAATATTCTGGACAAGAGCAATCAGGCAAGAAAAAGAAATGAAGAGCATCCAAATAGGGTAGGTAGTCAAACTATCTCCATTTCAGAACACGTGATTCTTTAGAAAACCCCATAGACTTCACCCCAAAGCTCCTCAAGTTGATAAACATCTTCAGCAAATTCTCAGGATACAAAATCAACATACAAAAATAACTAGCATTCCTATGCACCAATAATAGTCAAGCTGAGAGTCAAATTAAGAATGCAATACCATTCACAAATGCCACAAAACAAATAAAATACCTAGGAATGAAGCTAACAAGGGAAGTGAAAGATCTCTACAAGGAGATCTACAAAACACTGCTCAGAGAAATCAGAGATGATATGAACAAATGGAAAAACATTACATACTCATGGATAAGAGGAATCAATATTGTTAAAATGGCCATACTGCCAAGAGTGATTTATATATTCAATGCTATTCCTGTCCAACTACCAATGGCATTGTTCACAGAACTAGTAAAACTATCTTAAAATTCATATTGAACAAAAAAAGAGCTTGAATAGCCAAGGCAATCATAAGGAAAAAGAACAAAGTGGGAGGCATCATTCTACCCAACTTCAAACTATATTACAGGGCTACAATAACCAAAACAGCATAGTAGTGGTACAAAAGCAGACACATAGACTAATGGAACAGAATAGAGAGCCCAGACAGAAGGCCACCCACCTAGAAAAATCTTATCTCTGACAAAGCTGCTGACAAAAACAAGCAATGGGAAAAGGACTTCTTATTCAATAAACAGTGCTGGGGTAACTGGCTCGCCATACCCAGGAGATTGAAACCTGACTACTTCCGTATACCATATGCAAAAATAAACTCAAGAGGGATTAAAGACTTAAATGTTAAACCAAAATTATAATATCTCTGGAAGACAACTTAGGCAATACCATTTGAGACATAGGAATGGGCAAGCTTTCATGATGTAGAAGACGTAAACAATTGCAACAAAAGTAAAAACTGACAAATGTGATCCAATTGATCGAAAGAACTTCTGCACAGCAAAAGAAACTATCAACAGAGTAAACAGATATCCTACAGAATGTAAGACATTTTTTTTTTGCAAACCATGCTTCTCTCAAAGGTCTAATATCCAGCATCTATAAGGAGCTTAAACAAATTTACAAGAGAGAAGAAAGGACCCCATTAAAAAGTGGTAAAGGACATGAACAGACACTTTTCAAAAAATGCATATGAGCCAACAAGCCCATTTTACAAAGCCCAACATCACTGATCATTAGAGAAATACAAACCAAAACCACAAGGAGATGCCATCTCACATCATTCAGAAAGGCTATAATTAAAAGGTAAAACAATTAACAATAACAGGTGCTGTCAAGGTTGTGGAGAAAAAGAAATGCTTATACACTGTTGGTGAGATTATAAATTGGTTCAAACATTGTGGAAAACAGTGTGGTTATTCCTTAAAGACCTAAAAATATAACTACCATTCAACCCAGCAATCCCATTACTGGGTATATGCCCAAAGGAACATAAATTGTTCTAGCATAAAGACACCTGGATGTGTATGTTCATTTACAGCACTGTTCACAATAGCACAGATATAGAATCTACCTAAATTCTCATCAAAGATAGATTGGATAAAGAAAATGTGGTACATATCATGGAATACTATGAAGCCATTAAAAATAATGAGATTATGACCTTTCCAGGAACATGGATGGAGCTGGAGGCCATTATCCTTAGCAAACTAACACAGCAACAGGAAACCAAATACCACATATTTTTACTTATAAGTGGGAGATAAATGATGAGAACACATGGACACATAGAGGGAAACAAGAGACAATGGGGCCTACCAAAGAATAGAAGGTGGAAGGAAGGATATGATCAGTAAAAATAACTGGTAGGTACTAGGTTTAATACCTGGGTAATGAAATAATCTGTACTACAAACACACATAATACAAGTTTACTATGTAACAAACTTGCATACGTACCCCCAAACTTATAATAAAAGTTAAAAAATATATACTGGACAATAGTTTTTCTGTTGAGCTAAATGGAATAATTATTTATCCAATTTCCGAAACTTAGAAAAAAATTGAGTGAGGCTGTTTCTCCTGAAGTAAAGTAAGTTCCTTGCATGTTTTCCCAATGCATTCTCTTCTTGGATTGCTTCATAGGGTTTTTGAAATTTCTTCTTAAAACACCCTACAGATGGTAACTATAGAAGACAATGAATATTTTACTTTTTAAACATGTTTATATTTTAGTAGTACAGAATGAAAATTGGAGGCCTAATGAATAAAGGGTCAGTATTTAGCTGTTTTTCAGCTAAATACTCAGAGTTTGGATTTTGTATCCCATTACTTCAAAAGCCATTCTTTGGGAGTGTATTAATTTTGTGAAATATCTGCATTTCCAGAAGGCTGTGTTCACTATGTGAGTATTTCGTCTGGTAATGATCAGAACTGTGGTTGACTTCAAGAGATTGAAGACCCAGAGCAAAGCTCTCCAAAGAATCATGTGCATGCACAGGCTGCAGCAGAGAATGCTGAATGTAGCACTTGCTGGAGCTGACAAATCCACTTGTGTTGCCAGGGTGTGGGATATTGCCTGTTCCCTGAGATGGGCAGCTGACCGGCAAGCAAAAAAGCCTTTAAAGACTGGCTTAGGATATTAACGTCAGGTGATTATGGTTATGAAATTGCCAGCCTTCAGATGCCTCAGGAACATACCAGTGTAAGGTACATGATACCTGCATCAGAATGCCATTTTCTGTGATGCAACGGGAATTTAAAAACATGTGGCTTGTGATACATTAATATTATTCAACTTCAGAAAACTAACCAGTAGTAAGTAAATTTTATCAGACGGCTTAACAATGCTTTGTTCCTTTTCTATTATTTATTCAGCTGCTTAATTACTTAGCTCTTTAATTATTGTAAGAAGCACACATGTGCATGCATGCATACACACACACACACACACACACACACAAACACATGCACAAACACACACCAAAAAGAATTCTCCTTGAAATGGTCATTATCAAGGACAGGAAAAGATTCACTCTAGTGTAATGAAGTGAGCATAATCCTGATGTGTCTATCTTCTCTCTGCAAATAGAGTGAAACAAATGATTTATACGGTACTTCAGTACACTGTTTATTAAGATGGGAGGATATGTTATCAGTCTAATTACCTTTTTTGCCCAGTGCTGCATTGCAATCAATTCCATGTGTGTATGTGTGTATAACTAAAAGAGAGGCTCAATAAAATTTTCTAGTAGCCAAAGCAAAACATTTTAAGACTTCTAAGAATAAAAGGATTACATAGGGTGGTTTCATTTAAGCTTTGCTTTTGCTGGTCTTCTCTGTTTAGGTTTGAATTGCTGAATGCCACACCTAGAATTCCAATGAAAGGAATTTGAGGAAGAATTCAAAGCCAGTCCATTTCATGTACATTGTCAGTTCCTGGGGAGCTACTTCCTTATTTTTTGTTGACGGTGTTGATTTCTTGATCGATAATGATATCAAAGACATTTTTGTTAATTCTTCATGCACTTCCTTTTAAAGGATATTTATATGTTGGATTGAGGGTCCCCAGCATCTTTGCCTTATTCTAATATACCTTGGCTTCCTTTGGGGAACCACCCCACTTGCAGTTTGTGTAGCTTTTACAGAATGGTAAATCCAGATGTAAACCACTTAGCTCCTTTGGAAGTCCAATGGCCAGGATTTTTTCTCCATTTCCTGGTACAACTAGGAGAAGGAAAATGATTTAACTTTGCTCAGCTGGCAACTTTCTTCAAGAACTGTGAATGCAGAGCAAGTGATACAGGGGCAACAAAATATCTGAAATATACTTGTCTTAATGGCCGTATATGAGCCAGATGATTCTTGTTATGTGATGGTTTATGTGCTTTGTGCTGTCTGGTCTCCTAGAGCTGTCCAGATCCCATCTCCTCCCACATCTAGTCTTCACTAATTCTATGAAAATTTCAATTGGCTGCTTCCATTCCAATATATCCCCTCAAATTAGCCAGTGGTTTTGTGCTAACTGCATATAATATAAAGATGAAGACTGAGGACTGGAGGTCAAAAGATTAGAAGCCTAGGCCCAGCCCTGATAGATTAAGTCTATAACTTAGGGTAAGTCACTTAACCTCTGTTGGTCTCAGTCCTAATATTGGTAATAGAAGGAATTGAGCTAGAATAAGTTCTATTCCAGTTCCTTGATTCTAAGGGTCTTTGGGCTACTGGTCAAATTCATATTGATTTCCATCCAAAGAAGAATGCTAGTGTCAAGCTGATTGTAGAATAGAGCAATCAGAGATTAAAACAGTGCTTCAAACATTGTAAGTAACTGTGGAGAACATCTAGTATTATTGTTGCTCTTATTCTGATAAGAGCAACAGGATTTTCCTTTGGTAATCACTAGCCCCTAATCTTGGCACATGTTCTTCAGGAGGGCCTGAAGCTATTGGTGTCTTGATTGTACCTGTTTGTGGTTTAACTTTGTATTTAAATATATTTAAATAAACTTGAAACTTATTTGTCATCATAAAAATGAAACAAAAATTAAAATATTTATTGCCAGGTTGAAAAAAGAAAGGATGATGGACCTGGTAAGTAACAGCATCATAACCTTTGGCTATAGTAATTGATTTGAGAGCACATGGTACCTAAGCCAGGCTACAGTTTCAGAAAGTATCAAGGAAAAAGAATACTTTTGAGAGTACTGCTAAACTGGCCAGATAGCACCCCTGGGTTGCTAAGTCATCTTGCAGATGCACAGCCTGCTATGTGGAAACCACAACCAAAGAAGAGACATGTTTGAAACGCTAGTCAGTCAAAGTCAAACCTAAACTTATAGGTGCAAGAGCCAACAAGTGTCTTCTGCCTGCCTTCTCATAAGCCCCCATCCAGAGTAAGGCTGACTTTCAGTCTTTTGCAGTCGAAATTGTCCTGATTAACAGAAGATTCAATATATCTTTTTAATACATCAGTTGCTTGAAAGCTTCAAAGGCAAATCTAAGACTTAAGTATCTTCTCCAAGTGGGGAAAGAGAGAGATTGGTTAAATAGAGTGCTGAATTATGACATGGGCAGATGAGAAGTGCAGAAAAGGATTTTTCATGGATTGTAGCTATGACTATGAACCAGTAAGTTACTACATTTCATGCCCTCTCCACAAAGGAAAAAGTAATCTCCATGGAAATTTTTTTTAACATTCTTGAAGGTATATTAAAATAATAAAGGCTGTGAAGGCATGTTTTTGTCCAATAGAATGCCTCTGTTGCAGCATTGTATATCTGGATTTGTTTTCCCTGTGTATTTTCCTAGCTGTGAATAGAACAACCAATATATACGGCTTATTACCCACCCGCTTCACTGCTTATAGTGCTGCAAAAAAAGTCATCTATCTCTTTTCTCATTTCTCTGGGCTCTATGACATGACATTTGGCTCTCGTACCCAATATTTAGACATAAAACATATCTTGATAGTACGCAGACTAACATATCTGTTTGTTTTTCCAAGTAGTTGAGGGTCAGTGCTTTTCTGGTTAGTTTCTTTTGGAGATCTTTTTTTTTTTTAAAAAAAATATATGCTGTCATCTTTTCATATCTGGATTTCAGATAATGCAGTAGAACAAGCAGCTGATGACTATACACAAATGAGAATAGGGTTTTGTTTTGTTTTGTTTTGTTTTTTTACCATAAACAAATTTATAAAAAACCCACCAATCTAAGCAAAATAATGATGATGATAATAATGATAGTAAGTTATTGTTGCAACAGACAAGAATGATAATTTTATAATTTTTTAGGACTGTTGCATACATATCAGTTGAAAGATGTGTGTGATTGTAGGCAGATAAGCTATAACCACACTGTATTCTTTCCCACTGATCTGAACATAATAGGTAGAGTTACCACATCTGGTTAGAGATTTGTTACTCTAGGTAGCTAGTTCTGAATCTTTTCACCTGAGTATAAATACTCTCAGACAGAGAGCACCATCATGGTAAGTGACAGAGTAAAGATATATAATATACTTTGCAGCATTTCATTCATAAAAGAAAACAAGAACATTACTTTTTAAATTGTGGAGAGAGGGGAAGTTGGAGGAGAAGAGGGACAGAACCTAAATGACAATGTAGTAATCAAAAGCTTAAGATGCACATGAAATTAAATATACTTTATTTTTTGGCAAAAATTAGTACATAGTCATTGTCTAATGTCTAGAAGATGAAACCAAGTCAGAAGAAGGAAAAAAACTATTAATTTGTAATTTTATTTCCCAGACATGAAGTCTAAATATGCCCTAATCCATAAGCAGTGTTTTCAAGCGTTACCATGATCCCCAGTATGAAATATGCTTTGCCTTGTAATGTTATACATACACATTTGTTTATATATGTACAATTAAAACAAAATTTCACAAAGTAGTATTTACTTATTCTTACTATATGTGATGTACTCTGCCATCCCCACCCTTCCTCTTCTTTTCTTTTCTTCACTTTTATTTATAAAAGAAAATTACCTATTTCTTATGCTGCACAATTTAAAATCACTGGGAAAATTCCTGTGGAATGAGAGCAGGTCATTTCTTTTGAAACTCTTACATATGATTATGTTTATGTGGGTATTTCTACTCTCTCATAAGGCAGCATTATTAAAATGGAAGTATTACCATTTACATCATGGATTATATATCCATTGGTTTAGGCTTGATTGTGCAGAAGTTATAAACAACCCCATGTGATTTAACATAACAAGGACTTATTCTTGCTTATGCTACATATCCATCATGGCTCCCCAGTTGGACTCTGCTCTGAAGAAATCCAGGTGGATGGAATGACCACTCTCTTTGTATCAGTTAATTTACCCTAAAGGATGCTGCAGTAATAATCACCCTCAAAAATCTCAGTAATTTAAAACCCAAAAGTTTATTTCTTGTCTTATTTTGTCCAACTATAATGTTTCATCTTGTCTTCATTCCAGGGCCCAGTCTAAAGGAGCACCTTGAATCTAGGACATGCTGATACCCTGGAAGGAAAAGAAAGAATGGCTGAACAAAGCAGTTGATCTTAAAGCTATTTCTCAGAAGGGGCACACATCACTTCCACTCACATTTCACTGATACGAGGCTATTGTTCAGCCCAAGCTTGATGTCATTAGGGAGGACTTCTTATCCCCTAATAGGAACGGAATTTTAAGGAGGGATTCTGTAAGAGAGAGACAATTATTTTCACAATAATACAATTTGCCATGGTCTTATGTGTTGCTGGTTGCTGTGACAGAGAAGAGAGCTATCACAATGACACATACTTATCCTGTGAGTGGCACTTTATTTCAATCTTCTACTTATTGGCTAAAAGAAGTCCAATGCTCCAATCCAAGAATAAGGAGGCTAGAAAGGACACTGTCCTGGTCTGGAAGTGGCAGAGAGTGTGAAATCTTTGGCAACCAGCACTAATTAAATAGATAGAATGTTTTCATCTTGGCAAGCTGCCCTCCTGGTTGTCCTTTGGACAGTGTAAGCTTCAAATGATAGAGCCGAAACTCACGTATACAAGCAAAGAGTTTTCAAAACAGAAGTTAGAATGCAATCTGTTGTGTTGGAATTGAATATCCTCTGTGTGACAAAACCATCTCTCCTTTAGCACTCGAAAATCTGAATCAGAGACTCATAGACCTTAAGTGCAGAATAGAAATGCATGGTTCCTTGTTCAAAATTCAAAGCTTTTTTCTTTCTTTCTGGGTCCCTTCCTTGGTCTGTCATTGTGTTTTTTACATGCTCTAATGTCACATTTTCTGGAGCACAGGGATACTTGCATAGCAGGCATAGACTGTCACACACATCATGTCTTATAATTTGCTGTTCAGGATGTGAATATCTGACCTCAACCTTCTCTAAGACCCCACAAAGGCAAAGACTGGCAGCAGTTGCTAGAGTGATGTGTGGAAGTGGATGATTCAAAGCCTATTCCACGAAGATGGGAGGGAGCAGAAGGCCAAACTGTGTGTAGTCAAGGCTCCAAGCCCCTCATGCATGTTCCATTGTCTCATTGGATTTCACTTACCAAACACAAATTTAACAGGAAATCATTATTAGGAATTTGAAGATGGTGACCACAGAGTATTGAACTCCAAGTGCAGAGATTCTTTCTAGTTCTAGGCCCTGTGGGGCTGCAATGGTTGCATGCCCATGAAGCTGGCCCTGGTTGGAAGAGTCAGAAAAAACCAAGTACATTTAATATCCAAGTCCACCCAGGAACATTCCTATACTTGTGCAGTTGTATAAAATGATGTTTCATGTTTCCAAAATTAAGGATACAATATTATAGTAAAGTAAAGGTAGAAATGTCATGCTTCTGGCACTATCGAGTTGAATATAAGTTTTGGGGTAAGGTCCCATGGGGACCTTCAGCTTTGATAAGGGATCTGATCTGGAGTACCAGTGACAGTGAGTATGTTGCCTTGGCCAAGTCCAGCTCTGAGTGTCAGGGTCTTCATCTATGTTGTGTAGGCTAAGGATAACTGCCTTAGTCTGCTCAGGCTATCATAACAAAATATCCCAGACTGTGTGGCTTAAACAATGGAAATTTTTGTTTTTATAGTTCTAGAGCCTGGAAGTCCAAGATCAAATTCTGGCAACGTACTTTCATTATGAGGCCTCTCATCTTGGTTTGCTGGTGGCTGTCATCTTACCATATCCTCACATGGTTGGGGAGGGCAAAGGGAGAGAGGCAGGGGGAGAAAGAAACTCTTTGGTGTCTCCTCTTATAAAAGCACTAATTCCATCAGACCAGGGTCCTACCATTGTAACCTCATCTAATCCTGATTAATTTCCCAAAGCCCCATTTCCAAATGCCATCACGTTGGGGTTTAGGGCTTGAATACATGCATTTTAGGTGACGCAAACATTGAGTCCATAACAATAACTATTGGTTATTATCATCTTGGTGATCATTCTGGATATCATATTTAAAGGATCTGGAATTCAGCCAGGCTGGCACATTATGGATAAAAAATCATGCCTAATTTCTGTGGTCCTCAGAATCAATACACAATAACCAATTGAGATGTAGCAAGTTCTATTTTATAAACAAAGCAGGTGGCTAGAGAGGATTTGTTATTTTCTGTGTTACACTTTTAAATTTTTCCAAACAATACTGTTACCTTTTTTTTGTAATTTAATATTGCTGTAATCAACATGATATTGATAAATATATCTATATTATAAAGCATAACTTTAAGATGGACAGTTTTGAGCCCAAAAAACATTTAAGAATTAGCATATCTCAAATATTTCATGTTCTCATTTTTATGTGGAAGCTTAAAAAGTAGATCTCATAGAAGTAGAGTAGAAGAATAGTGGTTACTAGAGGAGGGGAAGGATAGAGGAAGAGAGGATAGCCAAAGGTTAGTTAGCAAATACAAAAGTGCCACTAAATAGGAGGAATAAGTTATGTTTTTCTACAGTTTATTAAAATAATTTATTTGTATTTTCAAATAGTGTAAAGAGTAGATTTTGAGTCTTTCATACACAAATGATATATGTTTGAGGTGGTGAATATCCTAATTGTCCTGATTTGATCATTACATGTTATACATATGTATTGAAATATCACACTGTATCCCATAAATATGTATGATTATGTGTCAATTAAAAATAATAAAAGCAAAAATGAACTATCATATCTTCACTGCAGTTAAATATATTTCTCTCTGTCTCATGTCTGCCTTCCTCCTACAAGTAAACACTACTTTGAAATTTGTGTATTATTCCCTTACCTTTTATTCTTAGAATTGTCACACATTTATATAGTTCAAAGCAATATGTGTATTAGTTATCTATTGCTGCATAACAATTTATTCTAAAACTAAGCATAGCATCTTGAAACAGCAAACCTTTATTACCTTCACTTTTGTGAGTCAGGAATCAGAACAAGGATATTGATATTTTGGAGCTGCCATAACAAAGTACTGCATACTGGGGGGATTAAAGCAATAGAAATTTGTTCTCTCACAGTCTTGGAAACATACATGCGGTATTTTTCCTTCTTTGCCTGGCTTATTTCACTTAACACAGTATCCTCCAGTTTCATTCATATTTTTGCAAATGACATGATTTCATTCTTTTTTATGGCTGAATAGTATTTCATTATGTATATATACCACATTTTTGTTATATATTAATCTGTTGTTAAGCACTTCGGTTGAGGCTATACCTTTTTTTTTTGTGAATAGTGCTTCAATAAACATGTAAGTATAGGTGTCTCTTTGATATACTGTTTTCTTTTCCTTTGAATAGATATCTAGCAGCAAGATTGCTGTATCACATGGTAGTTCTACTGTTCGCTTTTGGAGCAATATCCATGCTGTGTTCCATAGCAATTGTGCTAATTTACATTTTTACCAAGAGCTTATAAGAGTTTCCTTTTTTTTTTCTGCATCCTTGCCAACATCTGTTATTTTTGTCTCTTTAATAGTGGTCATTCTATCTAGGGTGAGATGAGATCTCATTGTGGTTTTGATTTGCATTTCCCTCATTGTATTAGTCAGTTTTCACATTGCTATAAAGAACTACCTGAGATTAGGTAATTTATAAAGAAAGAGGTTAATTGGCTCACAGTTCCACAGGTTGTGTAAGAAGTATAGTGAGCTCTCCTTCTGGGGAGGCTTTAGGGAGCCTCATGGTGGAAGGCAAAACAGGAGCAGACGTCTTAACATGGCAGAAGCAGGAGCAAGAGAGAGAGGGAGGAAGTGCCACACATTTTTAAACAACCACATCTTATGAGAACTCTATCATGGGAACAGCACTGGGGGATGGTGTAAGCCATTCATGACAAACTGCTCCCATAATCGAAGCACCTCAACCTCTCATCAGGCCCCACCTCCAACACTGGGGATTACAATTCTATATGAAATTTGGGCAGAGACTCAGATCCAAACCATATCACTTACGGTTAGTGATGTTGAGCTTTTTTTTTTTTCTTTTTCTTTAACGTATCTATTGGCCATTTGTATGTCTTCTTTTGAGAATTCTCTAGTTATGTGAATATTTGCTCATTTATTAATGAGATTTTTTTTTCTGGTAAAATATTTGAGTTCTTTGTATATTCTGGATATAATCTCCTGTTAGAGGAGTTATTTAAAAATATTTTCTCCCATTTGACAGATTGACATTTCACTCTTTTGTCACTTTTGCTGTGTAGAAGCTGTTTTAGTTTAATATAGTACAATTTGTCTATTGTTTTTTTTTTTGCTCTTGAAGTCTTACCTGTAAAATATGTGCCTAAACTAATGTCCTGAAGAGTTTTCTTTATACTTTTTTCTAGTATTTTTATAGTTCCAGGTCTTACTTTTAAGTCTTTAATCCAGCTTGAGTTGATTTTTGTATATGATGAGAGATAGGGGTTCAGTTTCATTCTTCTGCATAAGGCTATCCAGTATGTTCTTGATTGTTTTATTGAAGATCAGTTGACTGTAAATATGTGGATTTATTTCTGTGTTTCCTATTCTGTTCCACTGGACTATGTATCTACTTATTTTGTTTTTCTTTTTGGACTATGAATGATCTTTTTAACTACTTCTTGAGGCTATTCCAAAAACTGTTTTCTGCCTTATACATAACGGAAATACTGAAGTCTACAGGATTGTCCACATAAGATATTCATATGTCTGCTTCTGTACAAACACCATGCTATTTTGTTTACTAAAGCCTTGTAATAAATTTTGAAGTGAGATAGTGTGATGCCTTCAGCTTTGTCCATTTTACTCAGAATTGCTTTGGCTATTCAGACTCTCTTTGATTCCATACAACTTTAGGATTGTTTTTTTCTATTTCTATAAAAAGTGACTTTTTTTTACTGATAGAAATTGCATTGAATCCATAGATTGCTTTGGGCACTATGGTCATTTTAACAATATTAATTCTTCTAATCTATAAACGTGGAATGTCTTTCAATTTGTTTGTGTTCTCTTTAATTTCTTTCATCCATGTTTTGTAGTTTTCCTTACAGATGTCTTTCACGTCCTTAGTTAAATTTACTTCTAGGTTAAGTTTGTTTTTTGTAGCTATTGTAAATGAGATTGTTGTCTTGATTTATTTTTTGGCCATTTTATTATTGGTAAATAAAAACATTGCTAATTTTTATATGTTAAATGTGTTTATCATTTCTAAAAGTTTTTTGGTGGAATATTTTGATATTTCTAGACATAAGATCATCTTACCTTCAAAAAGAGACAATTTGACTTTCTCTTTTCTAATTTGGATACATTTTATTTCTTTTTCTTGCCTGATCGCTCTGGCTAGGACTTCCATTACTATGTTGAATAAAATTGGTGAAAGTGAACATTCTTGTATTGTTTCAGTTCTTAAAGGAGAGGCTTTCAACTTTTCCTCATTCAGTATGGTGTTAGCTGTGAGTTTGTCATATATTACCTTTATTATGTTATGGTGTGGTCCTTCTATACCTAGTTTGAGAGTTTTTTTAATAAAGAGTGTTGAATTGTGTCAAATGCGTTTTCTGCATCTATTGAGATGATCATGTGGTTTTTGTCTTTCATTCTGTTTATGTGTCACATTTATTGATTTGTATATGTATCCTTGCATCAATAATAAAATCCCAGTTGATCATGTTGTGTTATCTTTTTGATGCGCTTTTGAATTTGGTTTGCTACTATTTTGTTGAGGATTTTTGCATCTATGTTTATGAAGGATATTGGCCTGTAGCTTTTGTTGTTATGTCCTTTTCTGGTTTTGGTATCATAATAATGCTGGCCTCAAAGAATGAATTAGGAAGAATTTTAATTTTTTGAAATAGTTTGAGGCGGATTGATTATAGTTCTTTGTTATACATTTATTAGAATTCTGTTATGAATCTATCCAATCCTGGGCTTTTCTTTGTTGTGAGACATTTTATTACAGATTTGATCTCACTATTCATTATTGTTCTGTTCTGGTCTTCTATTTACTTCTGATTCAATCTTGCTAGATTGTATGTTTTCAGGATCTTATTTATTTCCTCTTGATTTTCCAGGTTTTATTTTTTAGCTTATAGTTGTTTGTAAGGGAGTCTGAAAATCTTTTGTATTTCTGCAGTATTAGTTTTAATGTCTCCTTTTTCATCTCAAAATTTATTTATTTGGGTCTTCTCTTTTATTTACTTAGTCTAGTTTGTGATTTATCTTTTCTATGTTTTTGAAGAATACATTTTTAATTTTGTTCTTCCTTTTAATTTTTTTAGTCTCTATTTTGTTTAACTCTGCTTTGGTCTTTTATTTTCTGCTGCCAATTTGGGTTCCTGCTGTACTTGTGGCTTGAGGTGTACCATCAAATTATGTATTTGAAGTCTTTCTGATTTTTCAGATGTAGGTGCTTATTGCTACAAACTTTTCTCTTAGCACTGTTTTTGCTGAGATACACAAGTTTTGGCATGTTGGTTTTTAAATTTTAATTTATTGCAAGAAATTTTTGATTTCCACTTTAACTTCTTCATTCAGTATCATGTTAACTTTCATGTATTTGTATAGTTTCAAAATTCCTTTTTAAAAATTGGTTTCTAGTTTTATTTCTTTATGGTCGAGAAGATACATGACATGATTTCAATTTTTAAAAATTTTCTGAGACTTATTTTGTGGCTTAACATATGCTCAGTCCTGGAGAATGTTTTATGTGCTCATAAAAAGAGTATGTATTCTGCAGGTGCTGGATAAACATTCTGTAAATATCTGTTAGGTCCATAGGTATAAAGTTCTATAAGTTCTAGTCTAAATTAGACTAATAGACTTTTAGTCTAAATTTTTGTTAATTTTTTCTGGGTGATCTATTTAATGCTCAGAGTAGGATGTTGAATGAAGTCTGTACATTATTGTATTGGAGTATATATACATTTTAGATCTAGTCATATTTCCTTTATGAATGCATGGGTTTTGGTGTTGAGTGCCTATGTACTTAGAATTGTTGTGTTTTCTTGATTGATTGATATTTTTATCATTATATTTAGTATATTGTGAGCTTCTTTGGGGTTTTTTTTTTGGTTTTTACTGTTTTTGACTTAAAGTCCATTTTATCTGTTATAAATATAGCTACCACTGCTCGCTTTTGGTTTCCAATTGTGTAGAATATCTTTTTTCTAGCCCTTTACTTTGAGTCTATATGTGTTTTTACAAGCAAAGTGAGTTTCTTGTAGGCAGCATACCATTGGATCATTTAAAAAATTTATTCAACCAGTTTATATCTTTTTAGTGAAGAATATAATCCATGTTTGTTTAGGGTTAATATTGATGCTTATGCTTCATTCCTATCACATAGTTTAATTATTTACTGGTTGTTTTTTATACTCCTTTTTTCAGTCTTTTCTCTTGTTGTTTGTCCTTGTTGATTTTCTGTGGTGGTACCATTTGAGTCTATTCTGTTCCAAATTTGTGTGTTTGCTTTATTAGTGAGTTTTATATTGTTATGTGTTTTTATGATGGTAACTGGTACCCTTTCACTTTCAGGTTTAAGACTCTCTTGAGAATTTCTTGTAAGGTAGGTTTAATGGTGATAAATTCTCTTAGCATTTGTGTTTCTGGGAAAGATTATTTCTCCTTCATTTATTATAGATAACATTCTTGGATATAGTATCTTTGGGTGGCAGTTTTCTTCTTTCAGTACTTTGATTATATCTTCCCATTCTCTCCAGGCCTACAAGCTTTCTGCTAAGAATTCCATTGTTAATCTGATGGGTGCTCCTTTATAGGTGAGTAGATGTTTTTCTCTTGAAAAATTCTTGTTATTAGAAAAAAATTCTTGTTTTTAGAATTTTCTGTTTGTCATTGACTTTATGCAGTTTGACTATAATGTGACATGGAGAAGACCTTTCTGTGTTGTACTGTTTAGGAATGCTGAGTCTTCTGTATCTGGATGTCTCAATCTCTTGCTAGACTTGGTACTTTTCTACTTATTATTTCACTAAATAGGTTTTAAAAGCTTTCCATTCTCTCCTAGCTTTTGGAGATGATGATAACACATATACTTGGTTGGTTTATTGTGTTCCAAATAGTGTGAAGCATTTGTTCAATTTTTAAATTATTTTTTTCTTTATTTTTGTCTGAGTGGGTTATTTAAAAAATCTGTTTTCAAATTCTGAGATTGTCTCTTTTGTTTAGCCTAGACTATTGTTGAAGATTTTGTGTGTATTTTGTATTTCATTCAAGGAATGCCTCTTTTCTAGAATTTTGTATGTTTTTTTTTTTGATATCTATGTCTTTGGTAAATTTCTCATTCATATCCTGAATGTTCTGCATTGTTATCTTGTTTTCCTTATATATTTGTTTTTAATTCTCTTATTTCTCCCTGAGCTCCTTTAGTTTCACAATTTTGAATTTCTTTTTTGGGATTTCATGAATTTCTTCTTGATTGGAATCTGTTTCTGGGGAATTGTGGTGTTCATTTAGAGGTGTTATATTTCCCAATTTTCATGCCTACTGTGTCCTTCTGTTGATGTCTGCACATCTGGTGTAGTAGTTGCTTCTTTCAGTTTTTTGAATTTGATTTTATAGGGGAAAATTTTCTCCTGAGGATGCCTCAATAGTGTTGATAAGGTATGGCACTTTAACTAATTCTGGGTGAAACTAGTAGTGAAATTTCTTATAATTTCTTTATCTGTAAACAACATCAGTAATATCTGTGATTTCCTCAATGGTATAAGTAGAGGACATGGTGAAGTTTTACTTGAGACAGGGATGCCAGGTTTGCCCATCTTTATTGGGCTGAGGTCATTCGTGATGAAGTTTTGCTTGGGACAGGGATGCCAGGTTTGCCTGTCTTTGTTGAAGCAGTGGCAGCAATAGGCAGAGTGTGTCTGATATTAGGCCCCAGTGTGGCATGTGATGGTGCTGGTGTTAGTAGGACCAGGTGGGATAATTCTTGGGTTTCCAGGTGGCATGCTTGGATACTAGTATTGGCAACTGTGGGCTGGACATGTAAGTGGATTCCCTGGTCCTTGGAGAGTCAGCATGGTGTGGGTAATGGCAGTAACAGTTGTAGAAAGACCCTCTGTGTCCTAAGTGGTGTGCACTAGTGTTGGTGGTGGCTGTGGTGTGGGCTTTTCATCCATGTCCCTAGAACACAGCTTTGGTCTCTTGCACTCTACAGCAGAGTTCAGGTGGTTAGAGGAGCGTGCTCATGGTTTGGACTTCTCTATTCCAGTAGAATACAGACTGCTTACTTTCAATTATGCTTCCCTTAAAATGCCTAGCCCCTCTGAGCTCCTGGCTGATGTTGGAGGAGCTGGCTGCTTGCTTTGTTCTCTTCCTGTGCCTTAGGTGTTCCCCATGACTTCTCTGTTGAACTATAGTGTTTTCCCCTAGATATTCTATTTGAGATATGGTTGTGTATTCATAATTTTGGTTCTTTCTGGGAAAGGTGGGTGTCCACTGTCTTTAGTCAGCCATCTTTAAACTGATAATCTTACACAGAAAATCTTTGCTCCTAATAACATTCCTAACATTAGCATAATTACTCATTAACTTTATGCAATGACATATAAAACCATACTAAAATAGTAAAGTTTCAAATTTCTTTAAAGCTCTATTTCTTTATAAAAATTATTCTATCAAAAATTTTCAAATTACTGTGCTCTCAAATTACATGAAACTTTTTTATTTCTTATTTGGCTATGACATCAACTTGATAATGTGGTTATGTTAATTTATTTACATTTGTTTTTCATTCTTAGGGTTTGCTTTTATTCTTTTATGTTAATTTTGGAGTACGTTAACATTTTAGTATTCTAAAACAAAAGCATACAATAGGTATCTTAAGTCTTCTTTTCTCCTGACTTCTCTTGTTTCTTCCAGCCCTTACATGTAATCATTTTAGTTTTGCCTTTCCTTAGTAGGATTTCTTTTTTGCAAATATTAGCACCTATGCACATTCACATTTGTGACTCTTTACTTTCTTTTCAAAAAGTTAATATATTACTCTTTTTTTTTTTTTTTTTTTTTTTGCTATTTTCACTTAAAAATACACCCTGAAGATTATGTCATGTCAATAAAAATTGTCCTCCCTACCTTTCATAGTGATATAGAATGTTATTGTGTAAATGTACTATAGTTTATTCATCCATTTCTCTATTGCTAGACATTTGGATTGTTTCCCATATTTTGTTACTACAAATAATGCCATAATCAATAATTGTGTGTAAAAGATTTTTCTTTTCCCTTTTAGCTAAAGGCAATTTAGATTATTACTTGGAAATAAAATTGCTGGATTAAAGTGCACAACGAAATATTTTTAGCTATGCAAGCTAAATGTTTTCAAATTTTCCTTCATAAAAGTTGTATTGCTTTATATTCTTATCAGAAATATATGACATTGACTATCCATAACAAATGCAGATGTTGTTAAACTTGAATTTTTAAAATCTGATGGTGACAAGTAGGAATTTGTATACAAGTTAACTTGTATTTTTTTGTTAATAGTTGTATTAGGATTCTCTTACAGAACAAATAGGATATATATATATATATATATAGAGAGAGAGAGAGAGAGAGAGAGAGAGAGAGAGAGAGAGAGAGAGAGAGAGTTTATTAAGTTACATGATCACAAGGTCTCACAATAGACTGCAAGCTGAGAAGCAAGGAGAGTCAGTCTGAGTCCCAAAACTGAAAAACTTGGAGACCAGTTTTCGAGGGCAGAAAGAATCCAGCAAGGGACAAAGATATAGGCTGGGAGAATAGGCCTATCTCTCTTCTTCATGTTTATCTGTCTGTTTTACATCCCCTGGAAGCTGATTACATTGTGTCTACCAGGTTAAGGGTGGATCTGCCTTCCCCAGCCCACTGACTCAAATGTTAATCTCTTTTGGTAACAACTACACAGAAATACCCAGGATTGACACATTGTATCCCTCAATTTAATCAAGTTGACACTCAGTATCAACCATCACAAGTCTACCCCTTGTCAACTTGAAACCATACATACTTCCTGAGATCATACATAATCTTCAAATAAAGACAATAATGAGGTCATAATTATGCTTAACATAATACAACTATCTGTCATACAACTGGAAACACACTGATTATGTAACAGTATTTGGGTCCCCAATTGGAGACCCAAATATACCAATATTTCAATTGATATGAAATACTTCATATCAATTGACTTGATATGAAGTCAATGAATCTTATGTCACATGATAAAGGAAAAAAGTGAAGGAAATAAAATGAAGATATTTTCTTAGTACAAGTGTATACATGCACAAACATGTTTTTAACAAAAGATGGAAAAAATACTCATGACAATTACGGTCCTCGATTCTACAGCTGGTCATATGGTCATAGCTGGTATTGATGACTACCTTCTTCTGTTACCCATTTTGTATTTCCTTTGTCTTCAGCAAGCACCTCAGCAGGTCATGGATTTTTTGTTTTGTTTTGTTTCTTTCCTGGTGGAGTGACCCAAACTTTCATACCTGAAGCTTCTGGACTATCTGTAGTCCTGCCTGGATTGGGCTGTTGTAGTTTTCTATCAACTTTAATCACAGGGCATGGTAATACTAAGAGACATCCTGAAAGATCTCCTATATTCTGTGCACATTCTTCCTTACTGCTGTTACGGAGTAGTAGACTGATTTCATCTTGATAGTCTGGGTCAGTCACCCTAGCCAACACTGTAACTCCTTTCTTATCCTGTTGACTTAAAGGTAGGAGGAGCCCAAAGTATCCAGGTGGCAATCTTAACTTCCAATTTAATGGAATTGTTGTCGTCTCCTGGTGGCAGTGTTCCTCTCTCTGGAACTAAGACCTCTAGGCCAGCAGAACATAATGTCGTAGAAACAGGAAGCAAAAATTTTGCTAGCAGATCACTAGGAGTGCTGGTGAGTGGTGTCACTTCCACTTTCAACCCTTGATTCCTGGATCCATGAATCCTGGCTATGGGAGAAATAGTACCATATATTGGATGCTGATTCAGAGCATAAATGGCCTTCAGGAGAATTTTGACCCAGCCCTGCAAAGTATTGTCACCTAGTTGGCATTGTAATTGTGAATTCAAAAGGCCACTCCACCATTCTACTAATCCAGCTGCTTCAGTATGACGGAGAGCATGGTAAGACCAATAAATTCCATGAGCATGAGCCCACTGCCACACTTCTTTAGTGTAAAGTGAGTGCTTTGGTCAGAGGCAAAGCTGTGTGAAATACCACGATGGTGGATAAGGCATTCTGTGAGTCCATGAATCGTAGTCTTGGTAGAAGCATTGCATGCAGGATAGGCAAACCCATAACCAGTGTAAGTGCCTATTCCAGTGAGGACCAATGTCTGCCCTTTCCATGATAGAAGAGGTCCAATATAATCAACTTGCCACTAGGTAGCTGGCTGATTACCCCAAGGAATGGTGCCATATCAAGGGCTCAGTGTTGGTCTCTGCTGCTGGCAAATTGGGCACTCAGCAGTGGCGGTAGCTAGGTCAGCCTTGGTGATTGGAAGTCCATGTTGGTGAGCCCATGCATCACCTCCATCCATGCCACCATGGCCACTTTGTTCATGGGCCCATTAGGCAATGAGAGGGGTGGCTAGGGAAATAGGTTGAGTGGTGTCCACAGAACAAGTCATCCCATCCACTTGATTATTAAACTCCTCCTCCACTGAGGTCACCCGTTGGTGAGCACTCATATGGGATATAAATATCTTTACAGTTCTTGACCACTCAGAGAGATCCATTCATGTACCTCTTCTCTAGATTTCTTTGTCACCAATTCTCCAATCATGCTTCTTCCAAGTCTCTGACCATCCAGCCAAACCATTGGCTACAGCCCATGAATCAGTATATGATTGCACATCTGGTCATTTCTCCATCCGTGCAAAGGGCCCAACCAGGTGCACTGCTTGAAGTTCTGTCCACAGAGAAGATTTCCCTTCACCGCTCTCCTTCAGGGATGTCTTAGAAAGGGCCTGTAGTGCTGCAGCTGTCCACTTTTGGTGGTGCCTGCATAGCATGCAGAACCATCTGTGAATCAGGTCCTTGTCTTCTATTCCTCTGGCAACCGATCATAGGGAACTCCCCATGAGGCCATCCAGGCAGGCTGGAGGTGTAAAGGCAAGGTGGCAGGAGTGGAGACCATGAGCATTTGAGCCACTTTCTCATGTAACTTACTTGTGCCTTTAGGACCTCCTCAACCCCGATCATGTATGTGTCACTTCCATTTGATGGTGGTATGCTGCTGTGTATGACCCACTTTATGGCTAGTTGGGTCAGAAAGCACCAACTTCATGTTAGTCAGTTCAGGTTGCATAATGACTTGACCCATGGTCAAACATTCAGTTTCCACTGAAGCCCAGTAACAAGCCAAAAGCTGTCTCTCCAAAGAAGAGTAGTTATCTCCAGAAGATGGCAGGGCCTTGTTCTAAAATCCTAGAGGTTTCCATGTGATTCACCTGAGGGAGCCTGCCAAAGGCTAAAAACAGCATCCTTATCTGCCACTGACATCTCAAGCATCACTTGATCTGCTGGATCATATGACCAAAGTGACAGAGCAGCTTGTACAGCAGCCTGGACCTGTTGCAGAGCTTTCTCCTGTTCTAGACCCCATTCTAAACTGGCAGGCTTTCAGGTCACTTGATAAATGGGCAGGAGTAACCCACCCAAATAAGGAATGTGTTGCCTCCAAAATCCAAATAGGGCCACTAGGCTTTGTGCCTCTTTCTTGGTTGTAGGAGGGGCTAAAAGTAGCAACTTTTCCTTTACCTTAGAAGGAATATCTCGACAGGCTCCACACCACTGAACTCTTAGAAATTTTTACCAAGGTAGAAGCTCCCTGAATTTTAGTCAGATTTATTTCTTGTCCTCTGGCAAGCAAATGTCTCACCAAAAAGTCCAGTGTGTTTGCTACTTCTTGTTCACTGGATCCACACAGCATAATCTCATCAATGTAATGGACCAGTGTGATATCTTGCAGAAGCAAAAAGTGATCAAGGTCTCACTGAGTAAGATTATGACACAAAGCTGGAGATTTGATAAACCTCTGAGGTAGGACAGTGATGGTGTATTGCTGGCCTTGCCAGCTGAAGGCAAATTGTTTCTGGTTGGCCTGATGGACAGGAATGGATAAAAAGGCTTTTGTCTAGTCAGTATCTGCATACCAGGTATCAGGAGATGCGTTAATTTGCTTAAGCAATGAAACCACATCTGGTACAGCAGCTGCAATTGGATCCAACACTTGGTTATGCTTATGATAATCTACTGTCATTCTCCAAGATCCATCTGTCTTCTGTACAGGCTAAATGAGAGAGTTGAATGGAGATGTGGTGGGAATCACCACCCCTGTGTCATTCAAGTCCTTGATGGTGGGACTTATCTCTGTAATACCTCCAGGGATGTGGTATTGTTTTTGATTTACTATTTTTCTAGGTAGAGGAGGCTCTAATAGCTTCCATTTGGGCTTTCCCACCATCATAGTCCTCATCCTACCAGTCAGGGAGCCAATGCAGGAGTTTTGCCAGCTGTTTTATATATCTATGCCAATTATGTATTCCAGCACTGAGAAAATGACCACAGGATGTGTCCAGGGACCCACTGGCCCCACTGTAAGTCAGACCTGCTAAAACTCCATTAATCATCTGACCTCCATAAGCCTCTACTTTAGCTGGAGGACGACAGTGACGTTTTGGATCCCCTGAAATCAATGTCAGCTCAGAGTCAGTGTCTAGTTGTCCCCCAAATGTCTGATCATTTCCCTTTCCCCAATGCACAGTTACTCTGGTAAAAAGCTGGAGGTCTTCTTAAGAGAAAGATTCACTGCATAAATTGTCAGTAATTGTCATAATGTCATCAATGTAATGTAGTGGGGTCCTTCCTCAAGGGGACCCAGGCTCCCCTTCATTCAGCGGGTTCTGGGGTCTATAAACTAGCTCAAATTTAGAAATTGATTGAGGGGCTGTGATTCTGATTTTATAACTCAATTTAGCCTTTTGTCCATTCCACCTAGAAGTTTTCTGTTTATATAAATTAAGTAGAAAAGCAGTAGGCTTCCTATCAATTTCACTTCTAGGAACACCATGATTAGTTAGCCAATGCCAGAGCTCTACATGAGGCAGACTATTCTGATTGCTGCTTTGCCTCTGCTGTCCATTACAGTAGCTATGTCCACCTTGCTTTTGACAGCTGAGTCCCGCCACTTGGCCCCTGCCACCTTGGGATCCAATTGTTTCCATTATTTAAGTTTTGTAGTTGAATGACTCTATTTCCCACTGTTAGATCTGACATACAGAGAAAAGCAGTATCAGGGCTCTTCAAGGATGCAGGTGCTTCCCTCACAAATCTGTTTCACGAAGCATTGGTCAAGGACATGTCTTCTGGATCATCCCAGCTGGGATACATAGATCTAAAATGACTAATCCACTCCACAATCCCAATCTCCCTACTCCTCTGGATCCCTTCCTCTACATTAAACCAAGAGAAACCAGGCATTTCCAGCTCACTCACAGAAGGCCATCTTTTAACCCATATTTCAGCTAACAAAGCAAACAAACTATTAGAACCTTTTTTTTTTTTTTTTTTTTGAAATGGAGTTTCACTCTTGTTGCCCAGGCTGGAGTGCAATGGCAAGATCTCAGCTCACTGCAACCTCCACTTCCCAGGTTCAAGATAATCTCCTGCTGCAGCCTCCTGAGTACCTGGGATTACAGGCATGTGCCACCACACCCAGCTAATTTTGTACTTTTAGGAGAGACAGGGTTTCACCATGTTGGTCAGGATGGTCTTGAACTCCTGACCTTAGGGGATCCGCCTGCCTTGGCCACCCAAAGTGGTGGGATTACAGGCTTGAGCCCCCACGTCCAGCCTAGAACCTTTTTTTAACTGCCTGAGCTGCAATATTAAATGAAGAGCTCCTACTTAGTGGGTCCAAATCATTAAGTTCAGCCTGATCCAACTATATTTCTTCCACCATTATCCCATACTCTTAATATCCATGACCATGCCTGTTCTCCAGATTGCTGTAAATTAGAGAACTCAAAAAGTTCTTTTCGAGTGTAGTGCACCTCTTCATGGTCACACTCTCAACCTCACCTCTAGGAGCCCACTGGGACTTTAGTTATAGGTCTAGAAGCAAACAGAGGTGTTAGGGGTGGCTCCTGAGAAGAATCAACATTATCTTGCCTGGCAACTGCCTCAGGGAGCCCATCACTGTTGCCTTAGGCAACACAGGGTTTATCTCTTCAGACAAATGTGGAAAGGCTGATGGCAGTGTGGGTTCGGGAGTACAGGTTACCACTACTGGTGATGGGGAAGCTGTTCCTTCTGGCAAAAAAGATTCATCAGAGTTTACAAACTCAGTTTCCCCAGCTTCATCAGGGTCCTTCCACACATCCACATTCCAAGTTGCAGGGGCCCATTCTTTTCCAATCAATGCCCTGACTTTAATACTAGACACTTCATGAGGTTGTAAATGCATCTTTCATTGCAGGTCAGCCACTCTCATGATAAGTCTTGTCTGTTTTCCCATAATTTCACCTCTTTCTCTACAGGAGATAAGACTCACTCAAAACAAGCTTAGCAGATTTGAGGCTCAGTATCTGTTTCTGAAGCTGAGAGACAGAATCTCTATGAATGCATCATTTGCTTTCATCACTTTGTCCACCTAACTTAGGAGCAATCAACCAGCTTCATTATGTTCCTTGGTTCTCCACATACAGTCAAAAGTAATATGTATAGAGTCACTAACTCCTTGCCTCTCATGAGCAGTGAATCAGGAGTGTCAAATGCATTTATTTTGCTTAACTCTCTAAACAGTTCATGCCAAGGACTATCAGTGTTCTCCATACTATTAGAAGTGAAGTCCTTTGCATTTTTGGGTCTAGTCATATTAAGCAGCCAACTCCAGAAACCAAAAATCAACAAAAGAACTCCATCCTTAATATTCTATTCCTCTAGAACCACTCCTGGTACCAAAATCTGCATTAGTCAGGGTTCTCTTAAAGGGACAGAACTAAAGGGGAGTTTCTTAAATATTAACTTACATAATCACAAGGTCCCACAATTGCTTGTCTCCAAGCTGAAGAGGAAGGAGAGTCAGTCAGAGCCCCAAAATTGAAAAATTTCCTGAAATCTGATGTTCAAGGGCAGGAAGCATCCAGCATGGGAGAAAGATGTAGGCTGGGAGGGGTAGCCCATCTGTCTTCTTCATGTTTTTTTTTTCTTGCTTTATATTCCATGGAAGCTGATTAGATTGTGCCCACCAGATTAAGGGTGGATCTGCCTTCTCCAGCCTGTTGACTCAAGTGTTAATCTCTTTTGGCAACATCTACTAAAACACATCCCTCAATCCAATCGAGTTGACTCTCAGTGTTAACCACCACCATAGTTGATTGCCTTCTCAGGTGTTTCAGAATCATTTTCATTTTTTTCCTCTTTGAATTTCCTTGCCACATATTTTCCCCATATATATATTAATTTATTTATTTATGTCTCATTTTTTTTGTTATAATTTAAGTTCTGGGGTATATGTGCAGAACATGCAGGTTTGTTACATAAGTATACACATGCCATGGTGGTTTGCTGCATCTATCACCCAGTAATCTACATTAGGTATTTCTCCTAATGTTATCACTCCCCTAACCCCCACCCCCTGCTATCTCTCCCCTAGCCCCCTACCCCCAA
>PVKP010013619.1:0-55046 GCA_004027715.1 Plecturocebus donacophilus
TGGGACTTACATCTAAGTTAGAGATGCTGTTTAAAATCCCATAAAAAAAAAAAAAAGGACGTTATATCCTTGATTTGTTTCTCAGGACACCTGTGTTTGGCTGAGACTCATTTGTAGACAAATGACACCATGAAAAGGACATGTATCTCCAAGTTAAGAATTTTTTTAAAAGATGGAGATGATCTGAAACAAAATTCAGAGCTCTTGCCTTTCCTTTCTCCTAGCGACACCTAGAGCCTGTTGAGAAAAAAACTGCACGTTGTTCTCACTCCAAACATCCACAATTCAACAATTTTAAGTCAGATTTAAGGCAAAAAGTACATCTTTTTTGTTTGCATTGCAGTTTAACTGTCTTCCCCAAGATTCTCAGTAGTTTAATCCTCCAGAACACTTCACCCTCCCCCAATTAAACTATTCCTCAAAGACTTCTAGTTCCTTAATCCAGATGATGAAAGAATCTGTGCATTTCCCTCAGCACTTGGCCCGTCAACGTGAGGGACATGTCTTGGAGATCTCTCTGTTCAACCAGGGGACTCTGGAAATGACGCAGGAGAAAATCAGAAAACCTCATGCAAGACCTGATGCAGGGCTCTAGGGGGTGTGTACCTATGTGTGCACACCACATCTCCCACAAAGTTTTGTAATCTCCATTAAAGTGTCCGCATCCTTCATTCATAAAACAAAAACTACCAGTAACAACAGCAAAACGTCACTGATTTCATCATATCTGGCAATTAGGAATTGTCCCTGGGAAATCACTCAACGCCCTGTCCCCCTCGCCCCGCTCCTGACGCATACACAACTCTTGCACTAAAGAAATACCAAACAGGGAAACAGTGTGGCCCCAGGCCGCACACAGGTGATGACCAAAACCTCCTGCTCAGTGCAGGGCACTGGGTATGTCAGGGTAGAGTAAGTGAGAGGCCGGTGTGGGAACCCTGGGGCTGCAGGGCCTTGCTTAAAAGGCGCAGGTGTGAAACAGCCTGGTTGTGTGTGTCTAAGAGCTGTACCAGCCAAGCTAGACCTGCCTGTCGAGAGCCTGTCGGGGATTTTCCTCTTTTCCCTGGGAAGAGAGGCCTCAAAGAACAAGCACAGTTTCCTTCCTTCTAAGTCCTAGCAGCCCTCTGCCTCCCTGAAAGGGATCCACAGGAGGTGGTTAAACGCATCCATCTAAGGTCCCGCTCCTGCCCCGCGTGAGTCATTGGTTACTAGGGCGATATGCAAATCCAACCTTTGAAACCCAGGCTTCCACCCCATGAAGAGTAGGAAATGTGCTCTTGGAGAAGTTTTCAGCGAACAGGGTCTAAGGCAGAGGTGCTAGTTCAAGGCTGGGAGGGAAGACAGAGTCTGACGTCTCTCAGCAAAAGAGCTGGGCCCTAGGACAGAGGGTTGGGGTTCAGATGCCAGTACTTTGGTATTTTTTTTCCGGAATGGATAATCACCACCACCACCGCTGGCGGGGAAAAGTGTCTGGGAGAAGTAAGAAGAGGAACGAGAGGCATCTGAGTCAAGGGACAGAATGGGCAGGCGAGGAGGGGCACGATGGAGATTCCAGACGCAGGTGGGAGAGAGAGAAGGCGCTTGAGACTGTGTTCCCGGAGCACGAAATAAATACAAATTAAATAAACCAACTCGTAAGCCCAGGCCGATCGAATTCTCTCCTTAGGAGCCATAGCAGCATGCCATTAAAAACAGACATCCACGCATCCAGGGAACGCACAGCGAATTCCAGATCCCAGCAGGCGCAGCACCCAAACCCTGCTCCCTCCAGCCGCCAACTCCCGGCCGCCGCGGCCACAGACACAGACCCGGACGGGCAGTGGCGGTGACCGCGATCTGGCGCCACGGAGCGTGTCTGGGGGCGCCCGGGGAGTCGTGGGGGAGGGGGAGGGCGCCCGCTCCTACCCCCCCCAGATGCCCCTTGGCCGACTCGTCTCGCCGCTGCACGCTCGGCCCGGAGCCCCCGCCGCTGCCCCCCGCCCCCGAGAAGCTCTTACGTCCTCCTCGTCACCATCGCTCCGAGCCTGGTACTGGAACCGGGGCCGGCCACCCGAGCCGCCGCCGCCGCCGCCGCGCTCCCGGGGCGCCGCCGCCTGCGCCCGCGGGCCGAGGGGCTTGGCCCCCGCGCCGCCGTCCTCCTCGGGCCCCTGGCCGCCCAGGAGGTGACTGGCCTCCGGGGGCGCGGGGAAGGACCGCGAGGTGTTGATCTTGCCGGTGAACCTCTGGTACAGCGAAGCCATCGGGCACCGCGCGCTCCTGCTGGCTGTCTTTGGGGCTTTTGAATATTTTGCTTTCTCTCTTTCTCGGGTTCCCGCTCCCACCCCGCTCCAGATTAAAAAAAAAAACAAACAAAAAGGCGGTGGGAAGGCAGCAGCAGCGAGGCAAGCCCGGCGCCGGCGGCCGCTCCTCCCGCGCGCCACTCGCGAGTCTCCGCTGGCGACTCTGCCCGGCTCAGCCTCCTCCGCCCCCTCCGCGGCGGCTGGCGAAGCCGGGGTCTGACTGTGCTTTCTCTGGTTCCTGTTTTGATTTTTTTTTTTCCCCAACTCCTTGCCAAGGCCACGTACGGCCTAATCAAAGAGATGGAAGGAAGGAAAAATCCAAAAACATAAAGCGAGGGAAATGCCTAGGCCCCAGAATTTGGCACCACCTAGAGACCGGCACACATTCCGAGCGCGCTCGCCGCTCCCCGCCCCCAGGCCCCGCGCGGCTCCTCCCCCACCCGGGCCCCTCCGCCCCCTCCCCACCCGCCTCCTCCCGGCGCCCTGGACCGGGGCCCGCTGGATGACCAGGACTGGCAGCCCGGAGGGGGCGCGGGGGACGCACAAAAGGGGGCGGGGGCAGGGGTGCGTGAAGAGGGTGCAGGGGCGGGGGCCACGCGGGCCGTGGGTGGGGGGGCGAGGGCTGGGGGAGCCGGGGGAGCTCAGGGTGCTCGGGCCCCGCGGAAGGTCGTGCCCCGAGGCCCGCGAGCGGACGGCGCGAGGGAACACGGAGGTCGGGGCGGGCAGGCCGGGGGCGCCTGAAGGTGGGGCCGGCCCCGGGGCGCCCCAGCCACGCGCGCTCTGCAGCGCCGGCTCCCTCCGAGGGCCCCCCGCGCCCCCAGCTCCTCCAGCCTAACTTGAAGCAACAACAGAGACCCCGAGGCCGTGGGGTGGGAGTGGGGCGAGGGAGAGCCTCGAGGAGGACGCAGGGCGGTCGGGCGACGCTGGCGCTGAGGCCGCCCTCCCCCCAGAGCCCGGCTCCCTCCGAAACCGCCCAGTCCCTGCGCCCCCCTCTCCGGGGGAGGGCAGGAAAGGTCGCGGGGCGGTGGCGGAGGCCCAGAGGCCAGGACGCCCCTCGCGGGCGCAGCTCCCCGCAGCCAGCCGGGCTGTGACCGCGACTCTTCTCACTATGAACGCGGGCGGAGGCTCGGCTCTCAGGCTGCCGGCAACTTTTCCAAACCCTGCGCCGCCCGCCCGCCGAGAGCGAGGGAGGGCTACTCGGCCCCGCCGGTGTGCGCTCGGGCTCCCCGCCCGCCCCGCCGCAGGAAGGCGCGCTGCAGCGCCCCTGTGTGGACACCCGCGCCGGCCCGCTCCGCGCCTCTGAGGCCCCAGGCCCGGCCTCCCGCGCCCTCTCCCGCTCCCACGGGCCCCGCTCGCCGTCCTTCTGGAGTTGCTGGGCGCGCGTCCCTCTCGTCTCCTCCCCACGTCCTCCTAGCGCGCCCTTTTCCGCTCCCGTTCGCCGCCCTTCCCGGCCGGGAGGGACCCGTTCCATCCGGCGCGCGAGCCTGGACCGGGAACCCAGCTCCAGAGGGGGACCCGTGAGGCGCCGCCCCTTCCACAACGAGGCATCGGCTTCCTCCCCCAGGACTGCGTGGGGCTCCCTGCGCCTCCCGGGTTTCCACGCCTGTTTCCACTTAGGTTTCAAAATGACAGGCTAGGCCGCCACGCACAAGGCCGACTGCAGGCTCGCCCCAGCCAGTCCCGGCGCCGCCCCAGCCCGGGAGAGGCCTGCCTGGGCCGCCACCTGCCTGCTCCCCGTTTCCCTAACTGCGGGAGAGACACGCGTGGCCGGGAACAGGCCTCCTGGGAAGACACCTCCTTCAGTCCCTCCCGCCTGCCTCCCTTCCCCGAACTCTCAATCCGGGGTGGGGTTTTCCGCTTTAACCAAAATTTGTACCACGCTCTTCTATTCGCTCCACAGTGGTTTCTCTTTACTCTGAAGAAACGTGAGTTTAAAAAACACTTTTCTTTTTTAACAGCAAATACAAAACCAAGTAAAACCAGGATTCCAACGGCTAAGCAAGACTTGCTTCGTGGGCGAGGCCGCCGAGCGCTCTGCGGCGGGGAGAGCTTCAGCGGCTCCATTCGACTTTGAAGACACAGGCAGCAGAGCCATAAAACTAGACTCTAAAACTCACCACAATTAGATAGACAGAAAGCCTTGCCCTCATTCTCCTCCTCGGCCCCCGCGGCGCTTTTGATGGGAGGAAGCGGCCTCTTCTAACATGGACATGAAAGAAAGCTCCTGCTGCTCACTGAAGCATCGGGATCCTGACATTTCACTAAATATAGATGCACGAGGGTCCCACTTATGTAACATACACACGCTATGTATGAAATAGGCATACGTATTTTTACACCAACTAAGCACGTCATACTAACAGTGTGTACAAAATGCAATAATTATACAGAACAGTTGGTCATACATGATCCTTCATAGATGTGTGCGTATTAATCATAGATGAATACTATTGTGGGACAAAGCATATGCGCCACTTTTAAAAATTATATTCTCAAGGTATTGTAGGTCTTTAAATTATAATTTAGCCAAAGTTTAAAATCTCTAAGAAAATATGATGAGCGATTTCTACTTACAATTATAAAATGAAATCGCCTTAAAACTCTTAAGAAACAGCGGAAAGAGTTGAAGTAAACATTTGTGCTGGGAAGCAGACCTAACAATGAAGCAGGAGAATCAGAGGGCAGGGGAGGTGGGCAGGAAGGAGCGCGACTCTGAAAGACGCAGGTGTGAAAGGGGACAGCATGGATGCTGAGGAGGACTGAGAAACCATGGCTGAACACGAGGGTGTTCCTCAAGGACGGCCCGGATGGCGCGCCCTTTACCCAACTTGAAAAGAGCTTGGCTACACTCGCAGCTTGCCCACTGTATGCAGTGCTCCTGGGGACACTTTCAAGAACGTTCTATATCTCGCGCATGTGTGCATGCTTGTCTGTGCACTCACACGTCCACATTTGTCTTAAGCACTGATACACGCACTGCAGCTGAGGGTGTGAGGACTCTGTAGTCACCTATATGAAAGAGTCAAGCGGGCCGGGCGCAGTGGCTCATGCCTATAATCCTAGCACTTTAGAAGATCGAGGTGGGCAGATCACAACGTCAAGAGTTTGAGACCAGCCTGGCCAACATGGTGAAACCTCTGCGCAAGACTTCCTCTCAAAAAAAAAAAAAAAAAAAAAAAAAGTGGTATTTTAGAATGAGTGAAGTGATACAATTTTAAAGACTGGCAAGCTACCGCACGTTATGTTTACAATGTATAATTAATTCAATTCTTGCCTCTAATCACTTTTTCGCAGCCTCTCCTACACACACACCCAAACAAGGAAAAAGATACCCTGAAGAGTAGCAAAAGCACCCAATGGGCATTTCAAAATAGGTGGAGTGCTTCAGAAGGAAACATGTCAATACTTCCTTCTCCTCAGTTTGTCCTTGAACATCTGAAACACACTATGGTGATGAAGCTGATTTTTATTCTTACTTACTGGTTACCTGTGAGAAAATATTTTTGAAACTGTTTTGCAACCTATTTCATGTCAAGAGTTTACTTCCTCCATACTGCTCAAAACCAAATGCCCCCAAGTCATCTTTCTATCTAGTTTCATATGATTACTTCTTCCCTATTTATAACAAAGGTGTGTGGGGGGGGGGTGTTTATTTGTCTTAGAACCAATTTGCAAAACAAACATAAGTCATTGGGATTCGGCAGATGCTGCAAAATATGTTGGATAGTCATTTTTAAAATGACAGTGAAGGCAAATTTTTGGTCTATCTGCAAGCTAAGCATAGCAGGAATACCAAAAGAACAGCCATTGAGTTTCGCAGCCTAAGCATGATTTTTATTAACTAAGAGATTTTCTTATTTCTGAGAGAATTATATCCTGTAGTTTACTTCCTTTTTCTCTGGGCGCTAAGGGAGAAGGAGAGAACCATATCTAAGATTGTTTTTCTTTTCCAAACACTAATGTTTGAAGAAGTGAAATGGCTACCCTAGCATACTCTGAAGGAAGGCCTTCCCTAAAACAGTGGAGACCCCTGCCTTTTACATATTATCACCTTGAACTGATAAATTGGGAGAAATTTTTTAAAATCTGGGTAGCTTGAGAAAATACAGTCCCAGATGCACAAATGAAGGCATATTCTCCCCTCTGAAAATCTGTGTCTCACTTTCTAGCTCTCAAAACATCTTTGGTTTCTTGTTTCTGTTTTTGGTTTTTGCAAGATAACTCTCCACTAGGAGCCGGATAGTAAGACCTTTTACACACTTTCAAACAGGAAATATCCAGCGCGCGCACACACACACACACACACACACACACATATACACACACATACACACGCAATAATTGCTATTTCAAGCTCTTGAAAAACAGAGTTAAAGTATGAATGGCATCAATTTGGGGCTTTTCAACTTGTTACTTAAAAATTCATATATTTTAAGTAAAATCATTTGTGTTTTGTTTATTATACTTTAAGTTCTGGGGTTCATGTGCAGATCGTGCAGGTGTGTTACATAGGTATACAGTGCCATGGTGGTGGTCCGCTGCCTCCATTGCCCCGTCATCTACATTAGATATTTCTCCTAATGCTATCCCTCCCCAATCCCTACACCCCCTGCTATTCCTCCCCTAGGCCCCCACCCCCAAGGCCCCAGTGTGTGATGTTCCCCTCCCTATGTCTATGTGTTCTCATTGTTCAACACACTTGTGATGAGAACGTGTGGTGTCTGGTTTTCTGTTCTTGTGTCAGTTTACTGAGAATGATGGTCTCCAGTTTGACAGTGTGGCAACTCCGCAAGGATCTAGAAATAGAAAGACCATTTGACCCAGCAATCCCATTACTGGGTATATACCCAAAGGATTATAAATCATTCTATTATAAAGACACATGCACATGTATGTTTATTGTGGCACTGTTCACAAAAGCAAAGACTTGGAACCAACCCAAATCCCCATCAGTGATAGACTGGATAAAGAAAACGTGGCATATATACACCATGGAATACTATGCAGCCATAAAAAAGGATGAGTTCACGTCCTTTGCAGGGACATGGATGAAACTAGAAATAATCTGTTTTAACTCAATAAATAGCCTTTCTCTAAAATCAGTAAAGTTAAACTTCAATCTCCCAAAAGCACATTTCCCTGCTTTTTAACCTTACTCTTGTGTAACTGCTTGGATTTTACACACGGTTCAAGACATACATAAAACTAACTACATAAACGTCATGTACACAAACACAGTGGTTGATCAACACAAGGGTTAAGGTTTCTTGCCAGGTGAGAGCTTTGACCTATTCAGTGGCGGGTGCCAACCTCACCCCATGTTTTCTCTGTGGCCCCTTGGAGGGTTGCCCACAACCTTTCCACCTTCCTCTGGGATTGTCCCTTAGTTCTTTCACCTGCATTTCTACATTTAACCATAATCTACTCCTCCCTTTCTCCCACTTTCTGTCCTTCCTTCTTGTCCCTTCCCTGGATCAGGATCTGTAGGCTTTACGTATAATGTATATTATTTTCTCTAAAAATTCCATAATGCCCTTTGAATATGTATCAAATCTTTCCCAGTACTACCAACATTGCCTCAAATTATCCACGTAATTACTTCTCACCCTAGAGGAGGCACAGACTCCTGCAATTCCCCATTTTCTGGTGACACGATGAGTTTCCACAGTGCTTCCCACGGCTCTTAGGTTTTTTGGAGCATGGGGTAGAGAAGACATTCTGCTGTTTCTGTTTGTCCCTGGTGACCATTTGACCATAATCATGTTGTTCTCTGAAACGTCTTAGTTCACAGATCAAGCTTTATTTGATTAAAAGAGATACGACTTCTGCTCCAAAATGACCCCAGAGTTCCTTGCCCTTTTCAAACCACACACTTCTCAGTATCTGGTCAATTAAGTTAAATATGCTTCCCTTCAAGGTTAGAGTGACAGGAATGAGTCTCTGCACTTCCATGCTTTAATTTTTTAACTAGCAGAGGTGATGGCTGCATCCTGGAAGAAGAGAAAGCTTGTGTCTGTTCTCTCTGGTGACCACTGGCAAGCCTTGTGAAGGACCACGTCCTGCTTGTGGTATGGCAGCCTTAGAACTGAGTGTGAACCCCAGGGAGCACAGGGCTCAGACTGTCTCCCGGGGGCATTGGCATCAGGTCACCCAGAGGCATTCTCAGGCTTTGACTCCAAAGCAACATTGAACCCAAAATGGATAAAGACAGGGTCAGTCAAATGCAAGTTCTGTTTTGGACAGCAGCAAAACGGAGCCAATGCCAACTCATCAAGTCCCACACATAAACTGGAATTCTCCTGCAGGCTCGTAGAAACAGTTACAGAAAATTGAAAACTTGACTTCACTAAAAATTACTGCAGTTACAAATAAAGGATGGGGATATAGTGTATTTCTAAAATGTGCATCTGGAGTAAGATTTAGGGAGGATTGCGTGTGAGTGCAACATAATTCACCCTCAAAAGAGAAGGCTTGTCTGCCAGAAATAGAAAAACAAAGTAAAAAAAAAAAAATGCCCAGTAAGTTGGCCTCCAGGTCCAAGCGCTGCAGATTCCAGTGCATTCTTCCATCTCTTCTTTCAACCACCAATGACTGTGAGATGTAAGGAAGGAGGAGGGAAGGGTCTTCTTTTACTTGACAAACCACCTGTTCAGATGTTCTGTGGGGCAGCCTGAGTAGCAGCCTCTTCTTTCAAGATCATGATAAAGCTGAGCATGTGACTGCACTTCCAACCTATAAATATCCCACTCCCAACACTCATCTCTGAGTCCTAAATGAAATAAGCCATTATTTCCATATTCAGAACTGTGACAGACTGGAATGCCATTCAGCAAATATTACTCCTCACCCTTCCATGTGCCCTGCAGGGAAGTATCTTAACCTGTCCCCCCACACCTACTCCCACCCTGAGTTTGAGATTGGCCATGTGACTTACTTGCGGCCAGTGGAACATGCATGGACATGATGCAGGCAGAGGCTCTGCAGTTGCTTGCGTAGCCTGGCTGGCTTCTGCACTCTGATGACCCACCATACAAAAACATGCCCCTGTTAGCAGCTGATGCTTTGGCCTGGTCCCCAGAACAAACACACTTGGAGAAGACCTTAATACAACCTATAGCCTAGGGCTAAGCCAGATAACTGGGGAGCACAAAGCAGAGTCTCTTAGCCGAGCCCGGTGTAGACCAGCTGAATCAGTTAATCAGCAGAAATATGTAAGTCGCTGGGGATAATTTGTTAAACAGCATGCTTGTGTCATTAAAGCCAAATCAATGCATGAAAAATGGCATGGCAAAGTCAGTGATTCTGGTAGACACTTCCCTTACTCAGTTAACACCTGAGTGCTGACTATGTGCCATTCATTCTAAGGATGAAATGATGAACTAAAGCGAACTTGCTTTCACGCAAGTGATAGTCAACACTCCTCGAAGTGAAGCAAGATTGATACTACAAATTATCAGATTGATAATGCTTTTCTTTTGTGAATAGGTGCCATTTTCTCAATTTCTTGCTCATTTTGGTACATTTGCAGCACTGCTAGACTTACTACAAAAGGACTGTTAGAAGCCACTAGATCACAAACATGTTCACAATAAAGCTGTAATTTATTTATTGTAAAAGCACTAAGTAGCATTTCTAATCCACTCATACAGTGGCTTTCAAAGAGTTGTTTCTGGACAAGCAGTGAAAGCATCATTTAGGGACTTTTTGGAAATGCAGATTCACGGGCCCTATCCCAGACCAACCGAAACAGAAACTCAGGGCTGGGGCCAGGCAAGCTACATTTAACAAGCTCTCCAGATGATTCTGATGCATGCACAAGTCTGAACACCACCACACTGGAGCAATGTACTAGAGCAATTTTCTTCATGGCACCAAGGTGTCCCAAATGTTTGCTTAGGTCTCAGATAACAGTTTACACATTTAAAGTATTGAAGAAGGATTCTCCTAAGTCTAAGGATTTTTCAAGAAGAAAAAGAAACCATTTAAATGAGGGAGTTTTTTTTTTTTTTTTTTTTTTTAATATTTGCTAAGACTTTTTTCAGAATCAAAAAAGAATGGAGTCCAGTTGGTCTTGGCAGGACATTTTCAGATGCTATTTCATCCATGAATTGAGGTTTAAGGCTCATGTCAGAAAGAAGGTAGTAGTCAAAAGGGAATTCTCAAAGCAGAGGCAAAGATATGGTCAAACTAGGATACCACATCTGTTGTCGCTTCTCTGAGATACTCTGACTTTGTTCCTCAGCAGACAGCTTTTACCATCTTTCCAGAATATATGCAATTTGGCAGAACTCTGCAGAATTGCAAAGAAAAAAAAGGCTTACTTTCAAAAATTGATTTCACAAAAAATCCTCAGTGTCTCTGGTTTGGACTCATTGCTTTTTTAATGCAATAAAAAAAAATCCTGTCCTTAATTAAAAATCAATAAAGTTAATAAACACATTTAAGTTGAAAACTGACTTTTATGAACTTAATTTTCCCAAATCCACTCCTTTAAAACATGTTAAGGTGTTCATTATAAAATCCATTTAATTTTATTTTTCACCATCACTTAACCTCTACATTTCAGTGCACAAATGAAAATATCTACAAACTTAAAAAATGGGCTGATGCTACTTTAGGTAAATCAGTAGTTTTTCTTGAATTTTAACATATTCTCTGAACCACATGCATATGTTTAATACTTACAGGTAAATATCAATATACACACAATAGATCTTAAATACAGAGAATGAGACCGAACCTGGAAAAAGAAATACCCCACACAAGAGATATCAGTGCAAAGCCCTGACTCATGCATATATGTGAGTTCTCATTAATGAAAACAGATTACATTAGGAGCAATAAAATTGAAATGGAGCCATGTACCTGCTTCTTGTGGGTAATTTAATTCACGGTGGACGGTCACTTTATCAGCAGCAGTATACCCATTTCCGAACAATTTCCTTCTCATAAAGGGGAAAAATAGGTTTGTCTGTACTACTAATTGCATTTCAAATCATAGTAATTTGGTACTCAAAAAAGTAATTCTCCCAACAATTACTTATATTTATATTTTGCTTGAGAGGTAGACTGAAACTACCCATTGGCTAAATAAATCCATGAGTCACATGAGCCTGCAATTTGAGCAGCTTTTTTCCTCACTCACAGCAGCGGCAACATTGACTCTCAGCTGCAGCAGGATGAGCTGGGTCCTGTTTGTTCCCTAAATTTGTGCTCTGAGTCCCTGATGGGTTCCATTAACTCGGTCCTCTGCAGCGCACCCATAATCACCACCATTGTGCTTCTTTATAACCCAACAATACCCAAATTACATCATTTATGCAGACCCATTTCAGTCTTTGTGGGAAAAGTTGGATAAATGAATGCTTTGAAAGGACTCTGAAGGCTTTCTTAGCCATCTTGAGGTAAAAGAAGAGGCAGTGTAAGGCAAAATTCACATCTGCCTTTCAGGATTCCTTTTTCAGTTTCTCTCTCTCAAGGCTCTGGTATCATCCACAACTTCAAGCCAAACTCAAAATGAGATGTAAATGGTTGATTGTGGCCTCAGTGAATGCTGAGTTTCCCAACTGAGATATTCAAATCCCTAAGATAACTATCTTCCTTGAGCAGGCAATTTTATCAAATAACATAAAATTATCCAATCCAAATATACCAGGAGATGGAATACCAAACTCATGAGTACTCCAAGATAAAACATAAAACTTCCAGTAAGATACCTGGTTATACTACCAATCCTTGGGTGGTATACATAGAGGGGTGCTTTACTGGAAAACTTGGAATAGATACTCACTTTTTTTTTTTATTTTGGAGATGGAGCTTCACTCTTTTTGCCCAGGCTGGAGTGCAATGGCACAATCTCAGCTCATTGCAACCTCTGCCTCACGAGTTCAAGTGATTCTCCTGCCTCAGCCTCCCGAGTAGCTGGGATTACAGGCATGCACCACCATACCTGGCTAATTTTGTATTTTTAGTAGAGATGGGGTTTTACCATGTTGGCCAGGCTGGTCTCAAACTCCTGACCTTAGATGATCTGCCCGCCTTGACCTCCCAAAGTGCTGATGTTACAGGCAAGAGCCACTGTGCTTGGCCAATACTCACTTTTTATTCACTGATTACATCTACATTGCATGAAGTCTACCAATCAAAAAACTTCAGGCCAGAACTCCATGGGCAGCTCCCAATTTCTTGGCAAGGCAGCCCACTTGGATTTATCCATATGATTAAAAGCAGTCTCCATTATGTTTTTAAAATGATGGCATCTCCAATGCATAGAGCATCTCAATGAATAAACCACACCCAACTCTTGGTTTCTACTCCTATTCAAGTGGAATGCTGGCAGTTTCTTAATCAATTTTCACAGCTATAGGAAGAGAATGAAAGCAAGTGATCCACAGACTCTTCTATCTCCCACTGAAGTCACTGATCTTTGAGGAAAAATAATCATCACTAAGTTTAATGCAATTCTAGTTTGCCTTAAAATCTTCCTTGAGAAGGGGGCTGGAGAGCTCCACAAGTTGAATAGCCCTCACCCTGTCCCAGATTCAGTGACTTTTAGCTCAGGGATAATGTCACCTTATCATTTTCCTTCATGGTATTTGTCATATCTAACTTCTCACAACATTACAGAAGAGTTCTACAATACTATCTTCTATTGCTCCTCCACTTAGAAACAACCCTAGGTTTGTATCGCACTGAACACTAGGAAAACCTTGACATTTTTCATCCAATTAGTGCCTTGAATAAGACTAGAAGGTTTTTGTTGTCGTTGTTTTTCAAAAAGAAACGATATACATTTTCCTGTGAGCATGGTTCATGTATTCTTCCCTCTTAATGAAATACCTGTGGTATGAACAACCTTTCACTGGTTGCCCCAGGGCTGCATTCATATCCACTCTCACTTATTTTCCTGCCAATATAGAATATCCACAAGTTAAGGATGTCCGCTTGATAAAGCAGAAATAAAAGGTTTTCTGGGAGACAATGGTAAAGATTATTTTTCCCTCTGGTAAAAAAGAGTGGTCAGAGGAGGAACCCCTCTCCTGGCCTGCCAAAAGTAATTCCTCCTGTTTTCTGTCTTCAGACACAGTTGTGTGAGGAAATGCTGTCCAAAGCTGCTGTAGCCTTTTTGAAACCATGAGAAGGAGGGGCCAGTGTTTGCAACGCTGCACAGCCTGAGTCCTGATAGCATGCGGTTATTGAATTAAAACCAGAACTCTCTTCCCACCCCAGACAGAAGCCCCTGGACTTAGCCTCTTTCAGCCAGGAATTATTTCACAGCGAAAAGCGTTCCTGTAGGACACACTGCACTCCTGGTTCTTCCACTGCCTGACTCTTGCACCAGGAGAAGTTGCTAAGCATCAGATTCTCATCTATGACATAAGCATGCTGAGAGGCCAATCCTATCAGCTTTACTTAGAGCACGGAGCTCCTGAGAGGGCTAATCAATCGTTATGGAGAGGAAACTCCAAAACTTCTTTTATGTAACTAACCTTTAAAACACATTATGGCTGCCTGTAGTTCACAATCCAAAAAGAAAATCATTAAGCTTCCCACCTGATTCTTATTTGCTATTGTCCATAACTCTGGGAAAAATACCACTGTATTTGGAATTTTTATTGATTTTTGCACATTTCTTCCACTAGAAAATCAGGAGGAAAATGTGTGTCAATGCTCGAAGGCCTCTCAAACATGTGAAGAGAGCATGTTTTGTGTGATGTTTTCTATCCAGGATTGACAAAGCCACCAAGGAGGAGTATGGGTCTGAAAGAGGAGGGTAGAGGGAGGACAGAGGAGAAAGAAGAAGGCAGAAGAGAATCAATGCTTTAGCAAATTTATTTTAAAATAACACTCTTATGTGTATCTGCACCTCACACTTAAATTGTGTTGAAGTGCACAACCCCATTGCTCTAAAGAGACTCCTAAGAGGCTGACTTTGAGCTGGCATCATAAGAGCTAGTTTGGAACCCACTCCACTAAGCCTGCTGTGAGTTGAAATGACAGGCTTGAAATCCTCTCCCAGGGGGCAGCCGGGAGGAGCTGCACAGGTCACACAGCACGCCGGCCAAGCATGCATTCAGAAAGCTAGTAATCGGAATAAGAATCACAGTTAAAGGGAAAATGTTCCAGCCCTCATGAACGTATATAGAATTTTGCATTCAGAATATGTGGGGCAAGATACTTTCAGCACACATGAGATGCTTTTATTAGTTAACAAAAGAAAGTATCATTCAGGAATTGCAAATGGGAGAGGCAAGCTGATTTGATGAGTGTTTAGGGCCTTCAAGTTTTAATCCAGCCCGTAGAATAGTTGGTTGAATGTGAGTCTTGCCCCATATTTACCAACCTTGTTTATACAAAGCAGGGGGGTCAGCCACTAAGCGGATTCTACATGCACAGTCTATGCTGCAGGTCATCTTACACAGAACTGGTGTTGAGAACAGAAAAGAAGAGAAACAGGCTCATGAAGCCTGCTGCTCTTACAACTATTTTGATGATTTAGACCCCGTGTGCTTTTCCTTGTCTTGATCCAGGTGAGTAAATTAGCATGAGGAAAGTAGACATAAAACAGTTCTTATAGCTTCATGTATAACTCTTTAATTCTCCTTTCTTCTTTCTGTTTCTTTCTCACCCATACCACACCACCTGCATCCCCCGTGATAGCACCTCTGTCTTTGCAGAACAACTTGGTAGAGCCTATTCACTCACCGCTTTTGACTTGTATAACCCTCTCAGGAATTCAGTCAACTGCAAACATAAAAGCAGCCAAACAAACAACAGAAAAGCGAAAGCAAAACAAAACAAAAAGAACCTCAGAAAAGCGCAGGTGTTGAGCACACGGAGAGCAACTGGGAGCTTGACATTGCCACTTGGGGGCGCCCTGGGAGCTCAGAAACGCCAGTTCAGCCCAGCTCCGGGAGCCCGGGCTGACTCAGGGCAGCCCCTTCCTTCTGACCACAGGGTTTCTGTATTCGACTCATCACACGGGAAATGAGACTGCCTTTTAGAAGACTTTTGTTTCCTATGAAAAGGAAGACTGCTGCCCTATAAATGTTTTAAATGCTCTCCGAAATAGTAAAGTCAAGTCAGCAAATGAACCAGAACTCAGTCTTCTCATTTATTGAAGAGTCAGATATTCCAGGAGGAAGGGGAGGGCAGACAATGAACCTAATTTCCTTTTATCACGGAGGATGGACAGATCAGATAGATGAGTTGTGTGCAAATCACTCAGTGATTCAGAAGGGATCCCGGATCACCTTCCACTGGGCCATTGGTGGATGGGGCACAAAACTGTCTGAGAGACACAGATGACACTGGGTTAAAAACAAGCATTACTGGGCCCATATTGCTTCATTCTATCTATCATGGAATAAAAAAGAAATCCAGAGGAAAGAAAGAGGCTATGCTGTTATGGCCGACAGACTGAGGAAATTGCAAATAAATTGAGTACCTTGGAGAGCAGCCTTAGATGCTCTCTCCTGCACCTGTCTTCTTGAAAAATAGGAATTTGCTCATCTTTGAAAAGTTATAGATTCATTTGGCCAAAAAAACCAGCTTTTTAATTTGTTTTCAATCAGAGTTTTTAAAAGGCATATTTTCCTGTAAACTGGCAATGTATCTGGGAAGCCAGGACATCAAGAGATCCACTGAGTAACTCGAGATGAACTCTGAATTCACTCATAAACTTTCATCCTATGAAGGGTTTTACTGAAGAATAACAAAAGATTCAACTTTGGAGCAGCTTTATAAGCATATATTTTACATGCACTGTCTTACAATGGAAAAGTCCTGGGTTAAAGGTAGGAGAGAGTTTGGGCTCGAACCCAGGTCTGAGTGCTGCATCTTGCAGGAAAATTCCCAGTAATCTCCGGACACTGGCTTCTGTCATTTCAATGACTCATTCACTGGAAACACATCCCAGGATGTTATGAAATTAAATTTCCAGATGGCACAACCATAGGCTTACTTTAAAGCCCAGCTCACATGCCACCTCGTGGCTTCTGAGGTCTTCCATGATTCTTTAAGGAATAACTCCAAGCCTTGCCAACTCCTCATACCCTCTACATGTGCCTGCCTGCCTTATAAAACACAATACTCTTTACCTTGTGCTATTCATCCATTTATTCATACAACACACTTCACTGAACATCTGCCATGACTGCAGGTCTTATTTCCCCATTATATGTTCTCTAAGAAGATCTATGTCTGATTATGGTTTATGCAAAAACTGTGATATACAGGGTAGGAGTTTGTTACTATAAAGTTCACTTAAGCCACACTTATCTGCAAAGAGTCTTCAGAGAGGATGATTGGATGGAAGATACTAATATGATTCTGGAGTCTGCTAGGAGCTGCTCTGACTGGTGACTCCTGAGATATTCGTGATGTGAAGATGCTACGTTGTTAACAACAGTGCCTTTCAAAAATGATGAAGTAGAATCTCCTGGTAGGTCACATTTAACATATTATAAAATTAACATATAAGTGTATAATTTTTTTAAAACATTGAAAAATCTGCCCTGCTGTGTTTTTCTTCTACCTGCAGGATGGGTTCCTCCCAGACAGACAGGCTGTACTGCTGGATGCCTCCTCCCTGTATCTCCCCAGCAGAGGACAAACTCCTCGAGAGGAGGGACCACTGCCATCTCCTTTTCTGGTCATAACCAGTGTTTGTCATGGTGCCTGGAGCACTGGAGTTGAGCAACAGGCATTTGTCAAATGAATGAATGACAATGTTAATGTTGTTTGACAATGTTAATGTCAATGTTAATGTTGTTTGACAACAACAATAACAAAACCATGGTACGCAAGTTTGGGTTTCTATCATATGTAAGAACTGCTGACGTCAGTTTAGAGAATCCTTCTCTGAATTTATCATTATGTATTTTACATGGGTGGATTTATTAGCTTCTAACATCTCATATTCCCAAGGCGACTATAAAAAGAGAAATCACTGTCATATCAATCAAGCAAGACATCTGGGTATATGTGTTATCAAGCTAGGTTGTTGCCATACGATCCCAATAGTGATTTATGAAGGAAAGGTACTCAGTGTACCAGGGCTGGGTGGCCACAGTGCTCTCCTTTACATTCTAGCAGCTTTCAAGGGTGAAGAGATCGTCCATCCAGAGGAAGCTTAACAGGATGAATAGGAAAAGGGCTTTGATTTGGAATTTTTCCTACATTTTAGTGATATAGCCATTTATATCTAAGAGGCTAATGAAAACACATCCTACAGAAACTAGTATTGCAAAACCACCCTTGGAATAGATAGGAAATCCTCTTATTTTATCCATCCCAAATAGATTAATACCACTGATAAGAAGCCAACACAATAACTTTTCCATATTTTGAAATTAATTCATTTCTTATATATACTAGTGGTATTCAATGTTTTGATTATTCACTCATTTACTCATCTATTAAGTAATTTGGATTAAGTATTCTTTTTAATTACAGCATCAGTCATTTTTTAAAAAACAACTCTATGAATATTTGTTCAAAGGGCTGTGAACCTCTGAAAAACACATGTGGCCCCAGGACAAAGACTATGGATAACGTTGCCACGAGGTCCTGGAAAACATCTACTTAGAGCACCAGGAGCAGCTGTGTGTCAGTGAACACTTGAGAATACCAACAGGGAAAGTAAATTCATAGAAGATAAACTGACTGGACTCTCCTCCAACATGCCTCCCAGGGTCAATGCCAGCTCTCTCCTCTCTGGTTCCTGGGAAAGCCATCTTCCTACCAAGCTCAAATGCTCTTGTATAGCATACTCACCGATTTTACAATTCATATGACTTTCACTGAGTCCAGAGATTTTCAAATGTCTGGATCAAGACTCATGAACCCCAAGTCAATCTTGATCTGAGGAAACTAAGAAAGACCAACAAAGCAATATTGTATTTGTGAATATTATTCACAAATAGCTTTCTTCATTTCCTTTTGCCTTGGGATAGAGTTGCTGCTGGGTTTGCAGATGACCAGGCCCACCCATCCACCATGTGCCTGTTGGATCTGTAGATGCCAGGGAATACCACCTGCCCCACTGGAACATGCATTATGGGTGAGTGGTGCAAACATCAGAGACAGAGTTGGCACGCTCTGTCCCCCTTCCCTCTTCCTATATGGAATCGCTCTTCCATGGCCACTGAAGTATGGCAAGTGACCATCAAAGCAGCAGTTTTGCTCAGAAATCCCACTTCTTAGAAGAAAAGTACCCCTTGCTTGAATGGGTAAAACACTAAGTGGTTCATCTGCTGTCCATTTCCAATCGTACTTACAGAAGAAAGGCAAAGATAGTGACCAGGGTAGGACGTACCCATGCACCATCTGAGCTGGGGCTCCTTCTATATCTCAGTTGCCCAGGAATGATTGGACGCAGCACCTGGATGACTTCTTAAATGGTACAATATAAATCTCAACTCAGAGCCTCAAAATTGCTGTAGGTAAAACATTTAAAGTTTAGTTTCTTCCATTTTCTAGTTGGAGAAAGTAGAGGCCGAGCGAGGTGGCTCATGCCTGTAATCCCAGCACTTTAGGAGGCCGAGGTGAGTGGATCACCCGAGGTCAGGAGCTTGAGACCAGCCTGGCCAACGTGGTGAAATCCCAACTCTACCAAAAATATAAAAATTAGCCAGGTGTGGTGGCAGGCACCTGTAATCTCAGCTACTGGTGAGGCTGAGGCAGGAGAATCACTTGAACCTGGGAGGCAGAGGTTGCAGTGAGCCAAGATGGAGCCATTGCACTCCAGCCTGGGTGACAGAGTGAGACACGGTCTCAAAAAAAAAGAGAGAGAAAAGCAGGCAATTTGTGGATTGCTAAAAAGAGTAAAGACTAATCATATTATGTTTATTTTCACACACACACACACACGCACACACACACACTCCTGACCATTCATCAATCTCTGGTTTCCTGCCATGACTCTCTTATCACTGGGCTTAGTCAGTGAGTTCCCATTTGGAAGGCGGTCTATTCATTTTTTAAGTACTTTACATTTGCCAAGGTCTCTAACATCAAGGGGAATTGCTCTCCTATTTTCATCAATAGAGCTAATAGATGTATGGTGCTGACGATGTAAAGAGGGCAAACAGCATTACTATGCCCTTGATCTATGGAAATAATCTTTGTGGATTTCTATGGATGAGACAAGATTTTAAAACATTCAGTCTGTGCCTCAGCTGTGATTTTGAGCTGCTTGATGCTTTTATATTTTCCACACAGCTTTCCTAAGAGAGTTTAGATGGATAAATGCCTCTCTAGATAAAAGCATGATTCTGGATTATCAATACAGACAGACGGATTCCTTGCATCAGAAGCTGGATGTCTTGATCCCCTGATTCTACCATTACCATTACAAGTAATTCCTGCAAGGAAAAAAAATTGCATTCTGAAGTGAGGCACGATGGAAATAAAGTAAATCGGTAGTGTAAGGGAGCTATCACATCATGTTTCTGTTACTTCTTCATTATCTCTAATGAATAGAATGATTTATATAATTTAACTTTAAAAACCAAAGTAATTATTGTATTATTGGATTACTGCTATATATGAAAGATGAATTATAGAGTGCAACTTATTCACTTTTATTTATTTTCAAGTCTTAAAGTGAACCCATTACATGACCACATCATAATTTTTTATTAAAGGAGCCTTCACGCCCTCATCAAGAGATGGCATATAAGGATACCTTGTCCATTGAACCCCAGTGATCAGCTAGAGATCAATTTTTCCACATAGAAAAGGTAAAGGCTTTACGCTCAGAAAGCGGACCCCAGAAAAGACCCTTAAAGTTGAAAATCTTAGTGCATTAAGAGGTTGCTGGGTTCAGGTGCCTCAGGATTGGGTGGGGAGAATGCTCTATCAGGACCCCACGACCTAGGAACAGGCCAGTTCAAGCCATGGACTTGGGCCATTTTGTGTTTTAGCTTCAGAAAAGGTCAGTTCTTTCCATTTGGGTTGAACAGATAGGGTACTTTGAATTCAATCAATGACTAAAACTGGCCAAATAAATTAATGGATTGACTTCCTCAATTTTCTATTGGTTGAGCCTTTAGGAAACAAAACCTTTGATGAGTCAATGATAGAAGGGAAGCAGATGGAAACAGAAATGAAATTGAAATGAACCTCATGTACTCACATGCAGTGAAGGAAGACATGCACAGTGCCTAGGTATCATCAAGGATCACTCATTTGTCCTTGGCTGGTTTCATAACTTTGGACCATTTGAAGGTGGCATTATGTTGTGTTGATGATTTATATAAGAATGGATTAATAATGTGTACAAATAAAAAGGGGATGTTAAGGTAGCACATTTTATGTAGTGTAGATTTTGCCACAGTAACCGCAAAATAATAAAAATTAGGGGAGTGTTGCACTGAGTCATGCACATCAAGCTCCAAAACAAATGATATCTTGACTTCAGTCAAAAGTAGGCAAAAGAGAAACCACCAATCTCACACACATACGAGCATACACACAAAGGAAGGAAAAGACAGGGGAAGGGAGACCCATAAGTTTGCTTCAGAGGACCACAACTCTAGAAAAGGTACTCATGACACAATGCAAGGTGTGAAGAGGTGAGTCAAAGGCATGGGAAGGACCCACAGCAATGAGCGTCGCAGAGGCTCCACGTCCTCTGTCTGTGAACTTGAACAGGCCTCATGCGCTCCTGGATGGACTTCCGTTCCCTCGGCTGTAAATTCAAAGGATTGGAACAATTGAACATTTGAGCTTTTTCCATATTCTGAGTCATGATACATACTAGCAGTAGTATCTCTCTTGCTATGAAGGATTTGACCAGGTATATCTCTATCTTTAGTTTAAAAAGTAGATTGTACTATTTCCTAGAAGGAACAAATTCAGTTTGACAACAGTTGCTTAGAAATATCAGGGTTATTTAGTTGGCCCTACCCTTAATAAACCATAAATTGATACAGCTGCAAACACTATTACTAGAATAGTAGCATTCACATCGTTCAGAGAAATCATCTCAATGAGGCTTCACCAATATCACCACCAATATCACCATGGCAGAGATATTCTGTTAATCTCTATAAATGTGCTGTGTAATGCCTATAAATGAACTATAGTTTAGTTCCACTCAAATTGCAAAGAGGTCTAGAAACCATGTGATGTACAATGAATTGAAAAGTGGTTATTTGTAAGAAAAAACTCTCGTGGAGACCAGGCGTGGTGGCTCATGCCTGTAACCCTAATGCTTTGGGAGGCCAAGGTGGGTGGTTCACAAGGTCAGGAGTTCGAGACCAGCCTGGTCAATATGGTGAAACCCTGCCTCTACTAAAAATACATAAATTAGCTGGGCGTGGTGGCTCATGCCTGTAATCCCAGCTACTCAGGAGGCTAAGGTAGGAGAATTGCTTGAACCCAGGAAGCAGAGGTTGCAGTGAACCGAGATTGTGCCATTGCACTCCAGCCTGGGCAATGAAAGTGAAACTCCATCTCAAAAAAAAAAAAAAAAGAGAAAAAAGAAAAAGAAAGAAAGAAAAAGAAAAACTCTTGTTCTTGTGTGCAGAGGAGTGGGCACCAAGTAGGAAGAGGTATGTGGATACACGTTAAGGTCTTGTTGGGTTTCCAAATAAGAACTCTGATTGTGAATGGTCCTCTTCCTTTCTAGAAAACGAACCAACCACAAAATATGGGCAACTTCTGGTCTAGCTTATGGAAACATTCAAAATGAGAACTATAACTACATCAAAGACAGAAGTAGTTATAGTTACTACATCTGGATACAAGGTCACCTCTTCATGAGGAAGATTTAGGGCCTTTTAGCAAATTCAGTGATACTGCAGTCAATACAAAGAACAATCATTCCCTGACCAGGTTATGAAGGCATCGTAGCTAGAAGTTCCTTCTTACATTGAATTTAAATGCTGGATGGGGCCTTGGAAGTGATTTCGTTTGACTGTCTTCATTCAGAGACACAGAAACAGCCTCAGAAGGCAAGTATCTTCTCCCCAAAGTTGAATGCCAATGCAAAGGGGCAAAGAAAGGAAAAAAAGAAAGAACACTGTCTTAATCACAGATATGTGTGCATTCTCGGGACAAAGCAGACATAAGCCGAGTATGTATGTGTTTATGTAGAAGGATATAGTAACATCTCCACAGCACATGATACAGTAGTTAAAATCTCAGGCCCTGGAGCCCTGGTGACTGAACCTCTGGACTCAGATTCTATCACTTGTGGGGTATTGGGCAAATGATTTTACGACTTTGTGAAATAATACAGGGAAATCACTGACCACCCAGGAACTCTATATACTTAACTGTTTAGCAGTACTGTTGGTTAACTTAGAAGACCTCAGAGCTACAGGTGTATAAAGCCACCTTTAAAGGTGGGCACAGGTACACAAAGCCACCTGAAAAAGCTGATTCAGGCCCACACAACGAAGTAACTGGTTGGGGGTGGGGGCTGGTCGACACATTTCAAAGAGAGAAGAGACTGAGGCCCTAAAATTTAGAAAGAATTCTAGACCTTCTTTGTCTCTTTAGACAAAAATGAGACCAAAAAATGACTCCTAGAACAATCTAGTGAAGCCTACATTTCATTTCTCAGAATGTTCTGTTTAAATTATAATATATGTCAGATTGCAAAGAAAATGCATTATCTTGAAACACAGTTATAAATGCACAAAAATAAAATATATTTATATTGCTTTATTAATGATTCACAATGTATTTAAAACACAAGCAAGTTAAATTTTTATTTGTAAAGATATATCAGTGAAATGGCTGTCTGGGCTTGGATAAACTAGTAACATTTTACTGTGGGATTGTCTTGGACAAGGAAGCATGCTTTAAATAAATAAAATCAGTGTTCCCAACTGTATACAAGGTTAAATACGCTTTGCTACATCCCTAAGCTAATTTCCTTCCAATTCCTTCATTCGGGCACAGCCACACAGGCTTCCTTGCTCTTCCTCAGCAAGGTGCTTCAGGCTGTTTGTGCCAGCTGACCTCCACCTGCAATGTCCTTGTCCCAGATATCTGCCTAGCTCACTCCCTTGACTCGCCTGTCAAATGGGATATCCAATTTTGAGTTTTTAATTCTGATCCTTATAAGAACAGAACTCCTGTTTTGCGAGGATACACGACGATAAACAATGCAAATCTGATAACTGACTTCGTAAAGAAAAGACAGCCTGGCCTCCGGAAATGCTAGGTTCTCCAAAGGCTTTTGAGTTAAACTCTACTCTAGAGCTTGTTTCTTTAAGTCATGTCCCTGAATGATTCTTGAGCAAGGAATCCCCAGAGACTGACCGGTTCTGTGGCTTCAGTGTCTGCCTGGAGTCTCAAAGCTTATCAAATATGGATATGGCTAAAAAATATTATGACTTTGAATTAATGGTATGAGTACACTGTATTTCAAGATATCTGCAATTGCCACTGTGATATGAAAATATCTGTGATTTTTTTGGTCACAGGTAATGCCAAAACTAGTGTGTATTTTGCCTACAGACATGCTGAAGGGCAGTTGCTTTTTAGATATTAGTGAAAAATAATTATGACCTTTTTGTGTCTTTAAGTTCACAGGCTCCTGGGACCCCACATGAAGAAATCTTGCTTTAGAGTCTGAAATGAGAAGAAGAGGTCTGGGGCTAAGGTGTTAGGGAGGACCTCCTGGCATGAGGAACACCCAGGAACCTGAGGAGCACAGAAGCCTTGTTTGCAAGTTTAGAATTAGAAAATGGTTTATCTGAAACTCAGCGGGTGAAACTCATTAAACACACATCATCACTGTGTTAGTGGTGCCTTGCAGTGTGAAGAAGGGATTGTGTTCGCCCTGGGGGATAATGGACAGCAAGAGCTAACAGCCAGGGAGAGCTAACAGCCAGGGAGAGAGAAAACAGCCAGGGAGAGAGAAAACAGCCAGGGAGAGAGAAAACAGCCAGGGAGAGGGAAAACAGCCAGGGAGAGCCTGGGCGTGTGAGGTCTTGGCGGGCTGAGCTAGTAACCAATGTTTGGAGCTAAAAGGAACCAGATGGATGCTTATTAGGCATTCTCAGACACATTGGGGAGTCTAGAAGAGGGGGCTTAAGTTAGGTTGTGTCTTAATAGCTCAGAAACATGCAGACACTGAAATATTTCAGGCTGGCATGTCGGAAACAGTGACAACTGCTTCCAGAAGGGGAAGGTGTTGGCAGCGGATCAGGCCATGTGAATGGTCACCAGGAATTTCTGGGGGGAGGTTTTCCTACGGCTGGGAGTGGGGAAGTCCAGATGCTGAATTTCCCCGCAATTCAGGTCAAGGTATCACGAGAGATACCTTTGGAGCCTCAGATCCAACGGGGAAGCTGAGAAAGGAGCATGGATACCTTCCCAAGGACTGGAGTCCAGGTCTGTCACATGGAGGGCAAGCGAAGATGTGCTCAACGGAGCCAGGGGTGTCCCCAGGCCCCACATTCCACAGCCTCGGGGCAGCAGGAAGCACCGGTAAGATGCAGGAGCTCCTAGGCCTCACCCAGGCCCGTGCTCGAGACGATATAAGCCTGTTGGGGGCTTCAGGAGGGCCTCTGAACCATTAGCATCATGGCGATGAAAACAAGGACAGGGCCTCGGGTCCAGCTCAGCACTCGTGCCCTCACTACCCCATAGAAGCCTCCTCTGGGCCTCCACGGCCCCGAACAAAGGAACCATGACGAGCGATTTCTGATGTTTTGGTGAAATCAGTTTGGAAGACGTCTATCACATTTCAGAATAGCATGGGTCAAGGGCAGAGAAATAGCCAGGGGCCAAAACTGCTACTTAATTAAATTTTTTTTAGACAGGGTCGTTCTCTGACTCCCAGGCTGGAGTGCAGTGGTGCAAACGTGGCTCACTTCAGCTTCAACCTCCTGGGCTCGAGTGATCCTCCCACCTCAGTTCCCGAATGGTTGGAACGACAGGTGTGTGCCGCCACACCTGGCTAATTTTTGTATTTTTAGTAGACACAGGATTTTGCCATGTTGCCCAGGAAACCCCTGGCCTCAAGTGATCTGACCCCCTTGGCCTACCAAAGTGCTGGGATTGCAGGTGTGAGCCACGGTGCCCAGCCTAGAGTTGATCATTTTGGATATAATGCAATTTCTAATCCACCACTGCACTGTCTCAAGGAAGACATGGACACAGAGCCAGATAAAAATGGTCACGTCTCTCATTTAAATCGGGAACGGAGAACAGGGGAGAAAATGGGCATGTGGGGGTTTCGGAGAGAGGCTCCTGAGGTCGGTGTGGGGGTGGGAGCACCCCGAAGGACTCCTCCAGGGCCGGGCCCTCACAGGCACCTGCAGGACTGTGGGCCTTGGGGACGGAGGGGAGGTAGCAGAGTGAGGATGCTGTGGCAGGAGCTGCTTGGAGCTCAGAGGAGGAGAGAAAGCGCCTCCCGTAAGTAAGGCCAGAGCTGTGGGCGTTTGGGGCATGCTGAACTCCAGAACGTGGTTCCCTCTAGCTGCAGGCAGCACGTCGTGTCGGGAGTCGGAGGCCTCAGGAATTGGATGCAGATGACGGAGTTAACAAGGGAAGAGACAGAGAAGGCCACAGCAGGGAGTGGCCAGAAAGGACAGACTGGAGCGGACAGAGCGGGGCCTGCTAGAAGCAGCAGCTGCTTCTCTCGGCTTCTTCAGGGCAGCATCCCAAGGAGGGGACAGGGCTGAACGCAGCTTTGTGGAGAAGGGAAGGGGCCCTGCCACAACGATCCTTCACATCGAGAAGGGAAAGTGTGGGCAAGACCCTGCGTGTCAGCTCCACCGGGGAGAACGCGGGGGAGCGTGTGGACAGGCACGAGCGTGCACAGCTATGAGAGTCCCAGGAGAGGAGGGCCCCACAGGCCTATCACAGAGGAGGAGAAAGCGGGGTTACCTGGGAGCGAAAGTGTCACTTGGAAAAGAACCGGGAGCTCCGGTGGGGCCTGGCTGGGATCCCACGCAGCAGGCCAGGTGTAAACAGGGTCCCATCAAGGTCCCAGGGGTACACGGCTAATGTACCCGCTGCTGTGGCCTTGTCCAGACAAGGAAACGGACGCATACAGTTCCATAAATGAAGCAGACACGTTAGGGTTTATGCAGGGGAATGGTTTAAAATTAAATTCTATCAGAGAGGATGAGGTTAACAACAGCATATTAGAAGCTTCTCACTTAGTATTTTTAAGAACCCCACACAAATGTCGTAGCTGGCCCGGTGCCGTGGCCATGCAAGGGTGGGGACCCAGGACACTTGGGCACCCGGTCAGCCCACAGGAGCACCAGCCAGCGGTGAGGAGGCACCATGCAGCGGTCTGTGGACGGCACAGCTCTGTCCCATTTTCTAAAATTAGAGCTTACAACCCACTAAGACTGGGAAATAAACTGAGGCAGGCAGGCAGCCACCCAGTTTCCGGGATCCAGGATGAACTGTGGGAAAAAGTTTGGGCTTGCGTTGTCCATGTGACAGGTGCAGACAGATTTCCTGAGCTCCTAAGAGGAGGAGGTGGAGGAAGACCCTGGAAGAGGGCAGCCGGGGAGGGGGAGCAACTTATCCTTTAGATAAGGGGAAGAAGAGGCAAGCCACCTGCCCAGGTGAGCGGGAACCAGCAGGGAGAAGAAATAAGATGGCCAATCAACTCCAGAAGTCTCTGTCTGAAAACCACAGCGGATGAAAAGAAAGCATGGGGAGTGGCATTGACTGAATATTTGATGCTGCCCCGTCCACAAATTCTTACTTTGAAGTTTTTCCCCTGAAGTGATGGTGTCAGGAGGTGAGGACTTTGGGAGTGATGAGGTCATGAGAATAAAGTCCACAAGAATGGTGTTAGTGCCCTCAGGAACGAGACTTCAGAGAGACCCTCAGCCCTCCCACCATGCGAGGACACAGCGAGAAACCATCCTCTGTGGGTCAGGAAGCCTCGTGTTCCTAGAATGCAGAAGACGGTGAAGTGGTTTCCAAACTATGTATTATTCGAAAGTGATAGCTAGAATAAGCAAACCCTGAAGAATCAAGTAAGTTAACATGACAAAATAAAGCTCAGCAACAGTGAATGTGTCAGAGAAAGTCAGACATTATTATTAGTTAAGAGTCTTCAAAAATTGTTTCCTCTCTCCTGGTGGGAAGTGAGCTAGCAGTGTGGAATGAATTATTTGATAAGATGCTATATTAAATTCATTTTTAAAAAGTACTCATGCTATGTTTAATTTCCTTTAGAACTCCCTAATCATAATTAAATTTCAACGCTTTTACAACAAATCTCTTCTGCATTATTTTCCCAAACAAAGGAAGAAAACATGGAGACTGGAGTCCTGCATTTGCTGAATTGTCTTTTTATGTGTTGGATTCTGATTTTTTATTTATTTTCACTTGTATGGACTCTGAAGAGGTATCTCCTTTGTTTATATCATAATTAAAATAATTTTAAAAATGGAATATTACCGGATTCATTAATCAACAGAACAATAAGCTAACATGAAAGATTCCAGAAAGGCTAGAACCACTTTTGGAGACAAGGTTTATAATAAGCTTTGTTATTTTATACCAGTGTTATGCTATTGGCTTCCTTGATGGGGGACTGAGAAAGGAATAAGATATTTAGTTTCTTTTGTTCTTATCCAGTTAAACTCACCAAGGACACTTGACGAAGTTATGTCCAGGGATCATTGCCATCGCAAATGGAGAACAGACCAATGTCTTTCCATGCCGCCTCACCAATAAAGGACTCACTTGGTATAGACTGTCCATTCCAGCTTAATATCCATGACTGAGTCATACTCCAAGCTCAGACTTGAGCCAGATGTTCCAGCAAGCCCTTAGCTTCCCTAGGTCTCAATTCCAATCTCTGCATCTGTGCCAGGTTCCCTGAGACTACTTTAAAACTTAATGATTCACTAGGATTCACAGGACTCAGAAAAGCTTACTTTTCTGAATTATATGTACTGTTCTTATATACTACAGCAAAAGGATATGAGTTAAAATCAGAAAAAAATAAAAGGCACATGGGGCAGAACCCAGGAGAAAGCAGGCGAAAGCTTCCAGGGGTCTTTGCTAGTGGAGTCTCAGGGACACAATTAATTTTCCCAGAAACCACATTACCAAGCATGGAAGCTCGTCAACACTTTGGTGTCCAGGTTTTTTACTGGGGGTTAGTCATGCAGGCATGTAGCACCTGCATACCTGACCGCAGCTACTCACACCACCCCAAAGCAAAAATAAGTATTCACCATGCATAAATCACACTGTTAGGACAAAATTATCAAACTGGTTGCATGTGGCCTGAGGCCTAAGGCGTACAGAAAAAAAAAAATTCTTATTGGGCACACTATTCCGAAGGTTGGTGGCAAATTTCCCAGGAGCCACCAACGGCCAGTCCCGAAGCAGGTCTTTCTGAGAATGTGCAGAATTTGAGAGACCCAGGCCTGCTGAGTTAACCCTCTTCCTTTCCATGGTCAAAGGGGGTTCAAAGGCTTTCAAACTTTTGTGACTGCAATCTACTATGAGAAATACATTTTATGTAGCAGCACAGTAAACACATACTACATACATAGATAATGGACCAAGTTTCATATTAGTTCATTCTACTAGTTACAATGCACTAGGTATATTTCAATTGCATTTTATTTTCAAAAGCTGATCATGACCCACTAAATTAATTCCATAACCTTCTCTTGTGTTACAACCTACATTATGAAAAATCAAATGGGCAAGAGAGTTGAAATGTTTAAAGTGCTAAGGAGCTTGAGAACATTATTTGAAGAAAGGTCAACCACATTCATAACTGTGCTAGACTTGGGATTGTTAACTGTGATCACTGACAGGAAGAGTATTGCATAAATAAAAACATCACACTGCAGGATGAAGGGGGATTCTGGCTAAGCTATGTAAACACAATCTACACTGGTGAAATTTTAACCAGGGCAGCATCTTCTCTACCACCCTCCAGATCCTTCCTCTCAGTACTCCCCCTACCCTATTTCTCATCTCCCTTCTCCTCATTCCAACTCAACATACAAACTCACTCATCAGGGCCTTTTCCCCCAAGATAGTGTCTTCTCCATTGAACTGACTCCACATCTTAAGACTCTCATTGATTCCTATCCCTCTAGAAAGCACAAAGGAGGGAAATAATCAGGTAATATAATTAGCACAAAGCATTAAATACTGATGATGCCAATAGTTACTCGTCCTGGGACATTTAAAAAAGGAATTCTAGAATTGACACTATTTTAGAGCCACCTCTTCCCCACAAAATCATGCCTTTTGGACACTGGTAAGCCTCTGGGGGATGGAATTTTGAAGAATACAACATATGCAAGGTCCCTCAAGTTCTCCCATGTGGCTGAGCCCATAAAGAGCTCCTGGCTGACTATTTGACCCTGGCAGATTCCAGCTCATGACGCATAAAAGGAAGGTGAAGACCTCAATTTTACAAAATATCAGCCTGGTGCATCTTACAGAGACTTTGGTGCCTGATGAAGAAAGCAGGCGGAGAAAGGTGGCAGCATGCAGATCTTAAACTCACGGTGAGACAAGCCCCACTGCTCAGACTCCATTTATGACAGAACAATTACTTAGGGAAGAGTCAGAAAATAAACCCTAGACAAGAATTACGTCATGTAATCATAACATACACACACTAAAGGGACTTTAGAGATTGTCTCAATCAGGGAGTGGCATGAAAGGAATCTGCACATGGACATCTGACTTCCAATTCAACTCTTCCCTGATACCACACCACCTTTCAAAGGTATCCCTTGAAATCTCTGCTTGTTTTTCTAGATCTAGTTAGCTTAGTTTTCCTATTTTTGAAAAAAAGTGTTCCAACGAGCATTGACATAACAGGAAAAAAACACCGATCATCTAATAAATCTGTTTTGTCTCCAATAAGCCCAGTCTTTAAGTACACGAAGCAATTTATTCAATTACTATCAATCTTTGCAATATGATTTGTGGGTGACAGGAAAAATAATACACATAAAAGTGGCTTTGATGCTTATGATGCTCACACATAAATATATCTATGCATCAGATTATCTGAATCAGGCTGCTAACCACAGACACTATTTGTGGATTGATAGCTGGACTATTTGCCAGGTTTAGTCTTTTGATTCAAGTAATAAATACTGTATTTGCTCCCATAATTCCTTCTCACCCACAATTTTTATAAAGAGATATTTTACAGCTGAGAAGGAAATTATGCAGCCTGTAGTATAAATTCCCCTCCTGGCAGATTGAGGGGATGTAGCACCAGAAGCTCCCAGAATAATCAGAACTTCAAAGGTCATAGGTGTGTAGTAGAACTTGACCTAATTTTGCTGCAGGTAAGCTGTTTAGACAGCCCTAACTTCTAATAACTGAATTTATTTTTAACAGAGATAGATATATCTTTTGTAACTATGTTCTCAATTTTTGGGTAATTAAAAAATCCCAAAATATTTTTGGAGGAGAGTAGGTCTTTGTAATACAATCTGTTTTGTAAAAAATCCAAAGGCAGGCCAGGCACAGTGACTCACATCTGTACTTCCAGCACTTTGAGAGGCCAAGGTGAGTGGATCACCTAAGGTCAGGAGTTCAAGACCAGCCTGGCCAACATGGTAAAACCCCGTCTCTACTAAAAATACAAAAAAATTAGTGGGGCATGGTGGTGGGCACCTATAATCCGAGCTACTCGGGAAGCTGAGGCAGGAGAATAGCTTGAACCCCAGGAGGCAGAGGTTGCAGTGAGCTGAGATTGCACCACTGCACTCCAGCCTGGGCAACAAGAGTGAAACTCTATCTCAAAAACAACAACAACAAGGAAAATCCAAAGGCAATACTTCAAATGCACCGATTACATTAAACCGAATGGCAAAGTTCTGTAGTTGTTTGTGATGCTAATGGCTGTAGAGAAACAGGCATTGGGGAATGCAGACTTAAGAAGTGTGTCTGTCTGTGTGCATGCATTTCAAGAAACATTTCCAGAGCCTACTGTAGGAGGTATTATTCTGTTTGTATTAGGCTACATGAGTGGGGTCACAACTCTATGTGAACTCTGTGGATAAAGGTACAAAAGATGCCAAGGGTAAGTCTGCACCTTTGCCACTTCCCAGGCAGGGTTTGTGCAATCTTCACAAGGTCCTGGACTTGCTAAAGGTCTATTCATGGAGTCCTGAGTGTTACGTGAAACAGAGATTAGCTATAGCATGCTGGATCCAGAGGTCATCTCAGCTTACACTCAGGACAAGTACCGGGTACCTCAGACTGTAGAAGGTTCTTCCTTCTGGAGGAGAAGGGGAACTGACTGTGTACTGACCCTTGGGTTGGAAGTTAAGAAAGAGTCAGCTGTCAAACCACAAGCCACATGCAAACCAGGGGGCAACTGGGTTCTCCCTGCTCTTTGAGCTCTGATGAAGACAAGCTCCAACCTCTATCTCATCCTAGTGCAAGTTCACAATCTGCACTAAGATTTCTCTGAATTGCCAGGAAAGATTTCTTCTTCTGGCCACCTCTGCTCGTGAGTTCCTTTGTGTATGCCTGTTCTTTTCCCAGCATGTGCAATGAGATATGAAGTCATGAAGAAATGAATGTGCAATTCAGCTTCATCCTCAGCTTCAGGCTCCACACATACACACAAGACAACACTCACATAAAGTAACTGTTAGTCTATAAAATTTGCCTTAAAATTTCAGGAGGGAGCATTCTTGGTAGGAAGAGTGACATACATCTTTCAATAACATATTAGGCATTGCCTAAAACTCTTTGCTTCTACTTTTTTTTTTTTTTTTTGAGACAGAGTCTCCCTCTGTCACTCAGGCTGGAGTGCAGTGGCACAATCTCGACTCACTGCAACATCCGCTTCCCAGGTTCAAGCGATTCTCCTGCCTGAGCCTCCCGAGTAGCTGGGACTATAGGAGTGCAACACTGCGCCCAGCTAATTTTTGTATATTTTTTAGAGACAGGGTTTCACCATGTTGGCCAGGCTGGTCTCGAACTCCTGACGTAGTGATCCGCCCACCTTGGCCTCCCAAAGTGCTGGGATTACAGGCACGAGCCACCTTGCCCAGCCCAGCCTCTTCTACCTTTATCACTAGGATGTTTTCCCTGGCTTCTACTTTCCCATGATGCTTCACATCTTTCCCATACTCCAGTTCCTTCCCCTCTTTTCTATTTCTTCCTCTCTCCTTCCCTCCCAAAGGCAAATGTGAATATCCCCCACTCTCCACTCAGCAGACATAAAGCATCTCTTTGTTGCTTGGGTCCTCAGTGTCTCACCTTCCATGTTCAAGTAGCTTTACAAAATATTTTTCCAAAGGAAGAGCATTCTCTTGCTAAGAAAGGGTCTGGTGACAACTCATAATAATGTATTACTTTTTGCATCACAAAATAATTATAAGTGAAATTAGCATCATTGTGGAGTCTCTTGCTTTACCTCTTCCATCACGTTCTGTAGCCAAGCATAAAGTTTATTCTTGTTTTATTTTACTTGTTAAGAATGTTGGTTGGCAGGAAACTCTGGTGGCTCTAGGATTCTTCCCATTGAGGGGCAGAGTTGAATTCTCCTCTCCTTAGATCAGAGTTGGCCTTAACAACTGAGATAGCTAATTCTGAATATCAACTTGACCAGGCAATGGGATGTCCAGATAGCTGGTAGGACATTGTTTCTGGATTGTATCCATGAGGGTGTTTCTAGAAGAGATGAGCATTTGAATTGGTAGATGAAGAAGATCCACTCTCACCAACATGGGTGGGTGCCATCCAATCTCTTGATAAATGGAAAAGGGAGGTTTAGAGTCCAGCACCCGGGACAGCAGAGGAGACTGAAGCTGAACACACATAGCACTTCACATATCCATGTGCAAGCGGAACTGTCTCTACTGAAGGATGAATGAGCTGATGGAGCTGGAACCCAGATGTCTTCTCAATCCACTGGAAGGATGGAAATGGTGGCCCTTCACTGCATCGTGAGCCTTCAGCCCCACGCACACAGGGGACAGCTGGCTCTGGTTTGGGATACATGGTTTCCTCTGCCTCCATTTTTTCCATTTTCATGTGAAAATGGCCATAGGCTGGAAAGGAGTCTGGAAGCACCAGGTCTCCTACCTGACGTCTGGAGTTGCTCCTGTACAAGCATGGCCAAAGGCCTGTTTTCTTGGGCTTTCTTGGGCACTCCAGGGGGAGGAGCAGACGCCGACATAGCACAGCACCCCGAGTCCTGGCATCAGGGAAACTTACATAGGGCTGCAGGACTCCCAAACACTAATTCTCACTGTGGAGATGACCTCCAGCCCCAGAACAGATCAGAGACCTGCTACATAGCCCATCGGGCAAGCACAAGAGTGAAAGGAGGAGTATTCAGGGATTTAGGAAGGTCTAGGGGAAGCGGCAGGAGAAGAAACACGAGGCATTAAGAACAGGGTGCATGTGGGGGATGGGGGAAGGTAGAGCTGGGAACGGGGCAGGACTCCTTGGTGACCAAATGGGCAGACATGCGGCAAATCTCCACAGTGAGAATTTGAGCTCACTGAGGTCAGAAGCTATCTACATTCACTTGCAATTTTCAGAGCTTGAACATCATGCTAGAGAAAAGTCAGCACTGCAAGAATACTTGAGGCACTGCTTAAAACATGATGTGAATGGCATGGAAACGACTACTGAGCAGGAGGAAAAGCTCTGGATCAGAACCAGAAGACCTGATCCCAGCTCTGACTCTTGAACTGCCTGAGACTCCAGGCTAATCTTCTAGTGTTCTCTAACACTTCTTGCACAATGAGAGATTTGGAGCCACTGATCTACAAAAGCTCCGCATCATCGGGCAGCTTCTCCATCCGTTCATTCTTCCTCTTCTTTCTACCTCCCTCTCCCTGAGCTCTCTCCTTCCTTCTCTCATCCGCATCTGTATCCTGCACCACAGCCCGCAGTGGGACTTCTCCACATCAGCTCCCCACAGAGACGCTCTACCACAGTTTTATCTAAAGGAAAATTTAAAACACTTGGACACAGAGTTCAGAATGTAAACAGATCAAACCCAAAACAAACCTACATCTTGCCATCTTAGACAGCAGAGCTGGTGATGCGAGAGAGAGAGAGTGAAATTTTGGAAAGCCTTATTTGAAACCTGGGCTGTCAGCTCTGCTGTACACCCAGGATGTGTTCAGCAAGGTGCACCTACATGGACAGTTCTGTGGGCAGCCTGGGGTGAGATTCCATGTGATCACCCAGACCCCACAGGGAAAGAGTTTCCTGAAGACATCAAAGTGAATGCAGGTTCCATGGACTCTTACATGAGCTCCAAGCAAAAGACTTTATATGACTCAGGGAAAAACTGCACTTAATAGAGCATCATCTATTATTGTTATTGGCCATGGTTACTCAGTAAAGATTTTACAAAGGTTGGGGCATAAGTGCAGAAGAACTAACTTTGGGTCATGATTTGTAAGCTATTACTAAATCAGTAAGAATGCCATCTTTAGAATTTGGAGACAGCCACATTATAAACATGTTTCTTCTGATACAATTCTTTAATGACTATGTTCACTGAAAAGGGAATTTGAAAAGCAATACAACTGCTTGGTATGTGCTCCTTGCTTCGTAATAAGACATCTCTGGAGAGAGAATGATCAGCTATTAAAGCTAGTTACACTGTGTGTATTAACTATGGAGCCTGGTGTTGAAAACTAAGAAGAGAAAGAAAGGGAGAGGGACAGAGAGATAGAGATGGAGGGAAGGAAAGGGGGAGGAAGGAAGGGAAGGAAAAGAGAGAGAGGAAGAAATAAAAAGAGAAAGAAGAAAGGAAAGGAAAGGATGAATGAAGGAAGGGAGGAAGGAAAGAAAGAGAAAGAAAGAGAAGGAAGGAGGTAGAGGCAGATAAATATTTGACAGAGCTGGGAGTAAAGAGAGGCTAGCTTTAGACAGGATATTTGTTTTCCTCTTACAGACATTTCATTATTCACAAAATTAAATTTAAAGAAGATAACAGACTCTTAATAAGACGGGCCCTGTTAGGAATAGCCAGTCATCTAAGGTTTGCAGCCAGAAGACACTAGGCTTGTTAAAAATGTGGACGGTCATTTTCTTCACAAGTTATTAACATTAAATAGATGCATCACAGATAACAAACATGATGGAGGTTTAAATCATTTGTCTGTAGAATCATTTTAAATTGTTTTCTCTGTTTACTGTATTTGTTTTGCATTTTTGCATATTTCTCCCACAAAGTTGCACTAAGGGTTGTACGTAAAACTTTGAATATATGGGGGAAGGAGGTATTTGAGAAGTTGTGTGTTGTGGTAGAAATGCCATTATGAACTTGCTCTCATCGCGAAAGGATCTCTCTTAATTAAGAACAGACAGGCTCAGGAGGCCCTGGGTCTCTTCTTCTACAAGAGAGCAGCTCATCTGCAAGAAGCCACCTGTATTTACATTCTGCTCATGCAAATGTGCTCAGCCTTGCTTTTAATGAGTTTAAGTTCACCTTGATTTCCTCTGAGTATAAAGAGCAACAAATGCTTCTTTTGATATCACAGTCACCCTTTGCCCTTAGCACAGGAACTGCCTGGAAGGCCTTTCTATGTAATGCCATGGCAACCAGGCTATTGAAAAGCTCAGACATGCTGGGTTGAGCTTAGAAAGCTTGTGAATTGTTCATTCCTTTCCATATACAGGGACAGCTGCCTGTTCCTAGACTCCACAAAGAGTTGGCTTCAACTCATACAGGAGAAAAGTAAAGGCATGACTTGGAGACTAGCTGTAGAGTGGATGAAATTCTACCAGTTGGGCAAAAAAAACGTCTCTGGCATTCAGTCTCATCCCCTCTTTCAGAGTCCTTCTCCCACTTTTATACTAGCAGCCATTCTTCACCCCTTATTGATCTCAGGATCATTGAGCAACTAGTATGTGCTAGGCACTGTGTTGGCCTCTGTAGGTTCTGCCATAAACTAGACAGATATTCATGATCAGTCCCAAAGAAAACAATCTCTAAGGGGACAGCATATTTCAGGTCATCCACAGCTGGATAGGGGACGTTGTGGTGGCATTGTCATCTGGATGGATATAGAAGCAGGGGTTGCAAACCACCCTGCTCTGGCTACCACATATAAACCTGGACGTCCAGCTGGTTCCATAGGTATGCATAATAATACCAGAGCCATGAAGATCAGGTGTTCCTCATTCAGGTGAATTTCACCTGGCCCTGCACTCTGCCACAGAGTTTTTCAGTTGGCCATTTCAATATAAAATAAACATAACATGTATGCGATGCTTTATGACTCTCTTTGTATTTGCAGATTCCTCATTTCATCTGATCTTCCTGCTTTGAAGAGAAGGAAGATTTTAGGAGTATCTATGGATGAGCAAATGGAAGTGCTGGGTCACTGCATGACGGCAAGGTTTTGGCTAGGTTTCAAGTAATTCTTTGATTTTTTTTTTTTAAAGACAAGGGCTCACTCTGTTACCCAGGCTGGAGTGCAGTGGTGCCATCATAGTCCACTGCAACCTCGAAATCCCAGGCTCAAGCAACCTTCATGCTCGGCCTCCTGAGCAGCTGGGACTACAAACACGTACCACCATGCCTAATTTTTTGAAGTGATTTTTGTAGAGACAAGGCCTTACTATGTTGTCCAGGCTGGTCTCGAACTCCTGGCCTCAAACAGTCCTCAGACTCCTAAAGTGCTGGGATCATAAGTGTGAGCCACCACGCCCAGCTTCTTCTAGATATTTTGAAATACACAATAAATTATTGTTGACTGGGCATGGTGGTTCATGCCTGTAATCCCAGGACTTTGGGAACTCGAAGAAGAATGATCACTTAAAGCCCAGGAGTTCAAGCCCAGCCAGAGAAACATAGTGAAACACCATCTCTACAAAAGCTTAAAAAATCAGCTGGGCTTGGTGGCACACGCTGTGGTCCCCGTCACTTGGAGGCTGAGGCAGAAGGAACACTTGCATTTAGGAGGTCGAGCCTACAGTGAGACATGATGGCAGCACTTCACCCCCACCTAGGTGAGAGAATAACACCCGGCCTCAAAATCCATATAAATATATATTGTTAACATAGTCACCCTACCATGCTGTGGAACTCTATTCCTCGTTCCTCCGCTCTCACTGCACATTCATGCCCACTAACCAGCCTCCTGATACATTCACTCTCTCCTGTGATGCTCCTGGCTTCACATCCTCCAGGTATCTGCCTTGGTATTATCTTTCTTTCATTGCTCCTTTTGGAAACCATCCACTTTCTCCCTCCATTCTGCTGTTTTCTATCAGTTCACTAATGGCTCGAAATGAAGTGGCCTTTATTGGAGAGGATGTGAAGAAAGGGGAGCACTGAACACTGTTGGTGGGAATTAAATTAGTACGGCCACCGTGGAAAACAGTGTGAAACTTCCCCCCAAATCTAAAACTGCCAAATGATCAATGCCTCAGCTAGGTATACATCCAAAATAGAGAAAATCAGTATGTTGAAGAGGTATCTGCACATCCAGCTAATTTTTTCAAAAAATTTTTGTAGAGATGGGGTCTTGCTATGTTTCCCAAGCTGGTCTTGAACTCCTGGGTTCAAGCAGTCCTCCCACCTTAGCCTCACAAAGTACTGGGATTACAGGTGTGAGCCACCGTGCCCCGACCCTCAAGTCTTCTAATTCTTCACTGAGATGTTTTATTACTATGTACTCCAGTTACTTGGCTTCTCTGAAAATAAATAAATAAATCTACTTTTAAAACTGAATGTTTCCATTTTTTAAAAGTGTTATATAATGACTTCCTAACTACCAAGCACATTGCAGAGATAGCAAAAAACAACAGACAATATCCTTCTCTAATGGGGAAAGTGAAATGATAACCTGTCATTACTTCCTTGTTCAATGACTTGATAAAGATACATGTTGAGAAGAAAATAAAACAGGATGAGGAGATCGCGTGGCAGACGGGGAGAGAGATTCTAGGTAGAGTGGTCAGGGAACGCGTCCCTGAGGAGGCGCCATGGGCTGACTTGAATGACAGAAGATCTGAGAGTGCCTTCGGGGCAGAACAGGGGAGCAAAGCTGCTGATGCAGAAGGAATGCGATATGTTTGAGGAAAAGAACGTGGGCCAATATGGCCAGAGCATGGAGCATGCAGGGAAAGGTCTCAGAAGGGCTGAGGAACAGGGCGTGCACACCATTAGAGGTCAGTAAGGAGCTTCTGTCTGTGATGTGCAAAGAAGGCCACGTACTCCAGCGGGTATTGGATCTGACTTAGGTTTTAACAGGATCACTCTGGCTGCCTTAGGGAGAATGGTGTGGGGCAGCGAGTGGAAGCCGGGCCTCTTGGAAATGACTTCAGAGATTCCAGTGAGAGACAACAGTGTCTGGGGCTGGTTTGGTAGCAGTGGGGAGGTGGGTGAACTACACGGATTAGGGGTATGTTTTGGAGATGGGATTGATCAGGCTTGCTGAATGGTTAGATGAGGTGAAAGGGAAAATGAATAAAAGATAACTCCAGGGCTTTTGGTTTGGACACTTGGGTTGGTGGTGGTGCCATGGTCTGAGATGGAACGCTGGTGGAGGACTGATGGTTGCGGGGATGAGGAGCTCTCTTCTGGCCACATGTAAGTGAGGACATGTTAGACATCAGAGTGGAGTGGTCAGACGGGCACTTTGAAAACTGAGTTTGCAGTTCACTTATGGAGACAAGGCTTGACATGTAAAATCAGGAATTCTTATCCTATGGCCAGTTTATGAGACCAAGGCATTGAGAAGCTCAGCCAAGAATAAAATGCATCCAGAAGAGAGCAGGCAGATGAGACTTCAACGCTGGAAAGGTCACGCAGGAAGACAGAACCAGTCGAGGAAATGGAAAAGGAGTGGCTAGTGCAAACAAAGGGAAAATCAGAAGAGAGTGTTTTGAGATGGAGGTCAGCTACATCCAACGTGGATGAAAAGTAAAATTAGATGAAGGCCACAAAACTGGTGAGAACAGGGGAGATCCTGGATCTCCACAAACCCCAAGATTTCCTTGGGTGTGAGAACAAGCAATGTTCAGGCACTTCTTACTTTCTCATTCCATTAAGCGAAGTATGTCAATGGGAAAACAGTTCCTCCAGCATTCATTTAATGAACTTTAAGTGCCTGAATGAAAAATTGGATTATTCTAACGGTGTATGCTGAGACCCAGGAGGAATGAGTTTAATAAGTATCCATCATTATCAGGCAGGTGTCATGAGATTAAGAATTAGTCAGTTTGACCTTTAATGGGATCCTTAGTGACTGCTTTATTCTGATTCTTCAGAACCAGGATTGTTGCCTCATCATCGATAGGAGACACACTCAAAATGTGAAGAAAGGCTTTGTTTTTAGAACATGGAGGACTATCATGTAAGAGGATGCAAGGAATCAAAAAATACAAGCAGGATAGCTAGAAATAGAAGCCCATGATTCTTTTTCTTTCCTTTTTTTTTGAGACAGAGTCTCGCTGTGTCACCCAGGCTGGAGTGCAGTGGCACAATCTTGGCTCACTGCAACCTCCGCCTCCAGAGTTCAAGTGATTCTCATGCCTCAGCCCCCCAAGTAGCTGGGACTACAGGTGTGCACTACCATACCCGGCTAATTTTTGTATTTTTAGTAGAGATGGGATTTCACCATGTTGGCCAGGCTGGTCTCCAACTTCTGACCTCAGGTAATCTGCCTGCCTCGGCCTCCCAGAGTGCTGGGATTACAGGCATGAGCCTGGCCCCATGCCTTATTTTGACCAGAACAATGAGGTAGTGAAACAGCTTATTCATGGCCATAGATAACGTTGGCTTTATGCTAGCTAGTATAAATTCAAAAGCTTCTATAAATGGGGGTAGAAGTGGGGAGGCACTTACTGGACAGAGAAATACTCGTGCCTCTAATAACTTTTGGGCTCGCTCAGAAATTCCCACAGTTCTCATCACTTTGATTTAATTTATCAAGGTCCCTGCTGCATTAAGGTCTCTTTATTTTAGCTTTGGTTTCTCAAACACACTAAGTCGGCTTCAGTCATAAGCACCCCACTGGGATTAGGTACTAGCTACTGGTTTAAAACCTAAGGAAGAGCTGCACTGGCCAGGGCAAGCCTGGGCTGGGAAGAGCGTAAAGAGAACCTGGGAAGTTGAGGCCACCTCGAGGGCAAAGGGGAGCAAGGAAAGAACAGTGGGGAAGTGGCCCTAGGTCACTGGTCACTCTTCCCTCACAATGTGACCGGGATCCGACAGAGGCTCAGATTTCCCTGGTCTCAAAGTATAGCGGGGTTATTTAAAGGGACTTGGATGACAGTGAACAATCTGTCCCTTGTAGAGTCCTAGGGAATTTCCTAAACAAATACAAGCATGAGGAGCAGAGCAAGTTCCATGGCAATTAAGACAGGGAGCTGAGCAGAGAACATAGAAGGTAAAGACAGGAGAGCAGGCTCAAAATTATTCCCCTGTGCGATCCTTCTACAGAGAGCCCAGCCTCTCAAGGTTTGTCCATATAAAGTAAGAATTTTACAGTATTTGTCTAAACATTATCATCTGACCCAACAGAATGATGTGAGGTAAATGCAAATAGATTTTCCCATTTTAACTATATTTGGTTGTATCTGTTTTTTAACTTCTAGAACAAATACAAAGACCTGAATCTGTTAAAAAAGAAACCTGAGGTTTCTCTGAGGAATACACACTGTTCTAAAAGTTTTGTTAATTTTGTTTTTCACCTTGGGCTTCTCCCCATAAGAATGTAAACATTGCAAAGTAGTTAAATACATCTAACACAGAATGATTAAAAGTGAAATAGGAGAGATTTGTGGTTCTTCTCATAAGAGAGTCATGAATAACCAGGCTTCCTCTCTCACTGTAAACAATTACACGAGTGGAGAAAATAGATAAGGCAAGCGTTTTCAGGAAGGGGATTACATACGCTACAGGACTACGACCCTGGAGGTGAAGGGGCAAGCATGATGGGAATCCTCACTTGCAAGGGTCCTCTGCTTAGCGATGCTTTCGAACCCAGGAGAAGCAGAGACTATTAGAGAAGAGTGGTCTTAATGGTGGAAGAAACAGAAATCAGTGAGTGAGTCTGTGGAAGCAGCGGGAATGTGCAGGGTTGGTGACCAGATATCTGGTCCAGACCCACCCTGACAAAGCCACAGCCTGTTGTGAAACAGCCTCAACAGAACTGAGTTCACAGACAGGAAATAAACTGCCTCGAGAAGAAAACAAACTCTTCAAAGGAATTTTAAAAATTCAGATTCTCAACAATATAAGTTCCACAATGTGCTACAATCAATTAAAAGTTATTAGACACACAAAAGATGAGGAAACTCCCAAGAACTAGGAAAAAATTGCTCCATAGAAATAGACCAAGAGATGATGGATGCAGTAAAAAGGCAAGAACTTTACAACAGCTGTTGTGAACTGTTCAATGATTTAAATGAAAAGGTATACTCAGTACTTCCCATTTTCCATTTCCTTTTTTCTTTTTTAGACAGAGTCTTGCTCTGTTGCCCAGGCTGGAGTGCAGTGGCACAATCTCAGCTCACTGCAACCTCTGACTCCCAGGTTCAAGCAATTCTTCTGCCTCAGCCTCCCGAGTAGCTGACACTACAGGTGTGCACCACCACCCCTGGCTAATATTTTTTGTATTTTTAGTAGAGACGGGGTTTGACCATATTGGCCAGACTGGTCTCGAACTCCTGACCTCAGGATCCACCTGCCTCAGCCTCCCAAGGTGCTGGAATTACAGGCGTGAGCCACCATGCCCAGTCAGTACTTCCATTCTCAAATGGGTTACTTGTTTGTTATTGGATTATATAGCATTCTTTACAGATACAAATCTTTTGTCAGATATTCAATTTGCAAAAGTGTTCTCCCATTCTGTGAATTGTCTTTTCATTTCCTTAATGATGTCTGATGCACAAAACGTTTTAATTTCAATAAGGCCCAATTTATCTTGTTTTCCCTTTGTTGTCTGTGCTTTCGTTGTCACATCTAAGAAACAATTGCCATATCTAAGGTTAACTATTGTCTTCCTTTTCTGATATTGCACTTTTCAGAATTTTCTAGAATTTCCATCTGGCTCTGTTATACACTAGATGTAGCCTATGATTTCATCTAGAAGTTTAATAGTTTCAGTTCTTACATTTAGATCTTTAATCATTAGTGTCTTTAAAGAAAGGTTTCCAATTAAAAATAAAAGACAGCAAAAAGAAACTGTCATGTAATGGGAAGGAAATAAACAAAGAAATTGACTCTATGGATTAAACCTGGCTCTAATACGCTTTCCTTTGTGACTCCAGGATAGTTAATGTTTCTGAGCCTCAGTTGTACCATTTGTGAAGCGGAAATAACACCTACTTCTTCCTTTTTTTTTATAATTTAGTAAGATATTATATATGAAAGTGGTTAGTGATAGGTGTTTTTGATATTGCTATTATTCTATCATTTTGTACAGTTTCATCACAGAAACATTCACATGAGAATCACTAACAGAGGTCTTCACGTCTGCTCTGCAGCTTACTAATTCTGAGATCGTAGGAATGTTTGCATCTCTGAAACTCAAGTTTCCCCATCTGTGAAATGAAGAATGGATTTGGTCATCACTCAGGACCTTTCTAGAACTAAACTTCCTGTTATTCATCTCAAGAATGCATTTGGCAATTTTTAAAGATTCGCCCTGATGGAATAACATTTTGTTTAAAAACTTGATTTTTTTGTTGGACAGGCTTGGCTACCAGCACCAACCACTGCTTCCGAACAAATATTTCCTTTAAGTGAGATGAAATACTTTAGGTAGAAATAATAATATGCAAAATTGATCTCTCTTGTCTTGGATGTTATGTTCTCAGTGAACCAGTAAAATTTTTAACATTTCAGAGCTTTTCAAGTTTATGAACTGAGATTTATTTTTTTTAGGTCTGACAGCCCACTTAAAAACAATGAATTTTTTTGTACTCCCTATTGAGAAAAGCATAGATTTCAGCAGTCTACCATGCAATGGAATGGTCCAAAGACAGGGTTCGCTCAGAGCATTACTGTAAAACGTTACAAATCAAGTAGTGGCATCTCCTGATGCAAATGCCAGCTGAAAGGGCAAGTTTTCGGTAGCATCAGGAATGTGAGGCTCCAGGCAATCATTTTTTGTTGCTAGAAAGTAGGACAGTTATCTGTCCCAACATTACTCTTCATCCCAAGAGGAACTTCCGTGATGTAATATGCAAGCCTTCTGGAACACAGCTGGGCCAAGGGAGTAATTTGCCAGGACTTTCTTCCTTGGGAGAGTGGAGATGGAGAGCTACCTGTGGCCCAGGGAAGATGATCAGCCAGCAAGCAAACAGGCAGGGGCACAGGGATGTTATGGTAAAGGTCACCCTGCACTCAACCGCATTCTCAATGGCATATTGGAAACCGAGGCTAGGTGTTGCTACGCCCAAATGAGTCCACTCTGCTGCCACTGAGGTTCCCACTTCCACTTCTGACTATTTCTGATCAGGATAGGGGCCAGATGAACCGGCATTTGAAATGCTAAATAAATAAAACCAAATACGATTCTTCAGGGGTTTTCTGCCAGGAACCAAATGGAATCGGGCACCAGTCTGGCATGAAAGCCTGTTCTTAGCACAATTTCAACCCAATTGCACAGTTGAGTTTTATAAAAATTTCCAAACTCTTGGCCACTTCAATGATCTCGGTCTAAATTTCCCCAAATCAAGCTCCCTTCACTCATCACTAATGAAAACAAAGACCCATTATTATTATTATTATATTATTATTATTATTCTTTTGAGAGAGAGTTTTGCTCTTTTCGCCCAGGCTGGAGTGCGGTGGCATCATCTCTGCTCACCGCAACCTCCGCCTCCCAACAGAGACCCATTTCTATAAATGAATTAAAAAGGGAACCATTCTGTGATTTAATCTTTAGTTGCTATCAGCATCAATGCCATAGAAAAGTAGACACTGAGAACAAAACCTGATCCTGCATTTTATTTTGTAGTTTAAAATAAAACAAAATATTGACATGCACGTAAATGAGCTCATTAATTCATGAGAAATCATTTGAAGCAGCAGGCAGTAGAGATTATGATAAATAAATAACTTTGGTTTAATCGATGAGTTTGGCTCTGACTTCCATTATTTCTGATGAGACCTGAATAGTGGTCTGGGGTGGTGAGTTTTCTGGACTCTGTTTGATTTTGCAACATGCCAGAGCCTCTGGACTTTAGGCTATGTGTATGTGTCCATAAATTGTTCTCCTGATAGCTCAGATGAAAGTTGTATGCACATGTTTGCTGAGGCAGATTTATCACATTCTGTTTCTCAAAGGTGTATGAAGCTTTGCCAGACTCTGGACAAGTTAAGCTGATTTGTATTATGTTGAGGCTTTTGACTAAAGACAAGAATCCAGGTTGTTCAAACTAAGTTGGACTGGCTTCCTCAAAGGCAAGTCATTCTCAGGGCAGGAAAAGTCAAACACTTACAAACCTTAGAAGGAAACTAGATGATATCTTTTTCACTGACTCTTTCCTAGCTGGGAATTACAGTATAGTTGTGTGCAGTAATGGAAATGCACCTAGTCTCAGCCGTGTCTACTTTTAATTACCTATGCGACTTCAGGCAAATAAATTTTGCTGAGATGTCAATTTCCCTACGTATGATATGTAAGTTGCATGAAATGGCTAATTATAAAATTCTTATTTCTTATGAGTGTCTGAGAGCATGGTTTCATACACTTCAGGTGTTTTCATGCTTGGGTTATATAATTTAGCTACATCTTTACATCTTTTCATAGTTGAAGGGCCGATTCTGGAGTGAGAAAGTGGCAGCTGCCTCTGGAGTGAGGCAGAATCTAGCTACTTCAAGCCGTGAGCACTCAGGGCCCAGCAGAGCAAACAAAGAGCACCGTCCTTTTCCTTCTGAAAGGATAGCAGGGAATTAATGAGCTGGTATCTAATTATTGAATGTGAGCCATGGCAGGGACACAAGAGAGGAGAGCATCATGAATCTCACGGTGTGGTCAGGACCCCTGCTTTCCATCTTATTAGCAGGAGACCAGCCAGGCAGGGCTTTGGGTTCCTTCCCAGGGAGCCAGGGTGAAGGATCAGGGATGACTCACATGGGGTTGGAAGCCCCTGCAATCTCAACCTTCAAAGGTCTCCAGGCCAAGGTGAGTGTTGGCTAAACCCCCTTTGTCTTACAAGGAGGATGAGCTCACAGTTGGAAATCCTGGGCTGGCTGGTCAGGCTAGAACAGCAGAGATGCCTTCAGACCATATGCTGTGGACAGGTGGTGGCTCTCTGGGTGTGCTACAGGCTCTTGACTCCCAGGGAAACTGGCTGCAACTGGGCTCAACTTGAACAGACATTATCATTAGGGAGAGGCAGCTAAAGTGAGAAGAAACACAAGCTATTAAGACTTAACTCTTGCCAAGCCAACAGCTTTAAAAAAAAAAATGTCCTCATCAACTTATAGTGGAGCAAAACTTGCTTGGAAATATACCTGGGATATGCTGAAGAGAGAACAACAGTGGGGAATATTTTCTCTGGGAGGTGGCTAACATGCAGAAGAACTCCGGTGAGTTAGAAATAATATTCCTAATTGCTGTACTTATTGCAGCTGCCAATCTGGAGAGACGGACCCTGCTGTGAGCCTTTCAGAGAGAAGGTTCCCAGGATAGCTAAGTAGAAATGTCTGTATTTCTACGTGGTAATGGGAAAACTTTAAGCGACTTTTACTAAATATTTTTCTCCTCCAGTCAATGAAGACTTGCTTAAACCCATGTCGCTAGTAACTATGGTAATACAGCATGCTCAACACAGTAAGAAATACCTTGTAGCGGAAAAAGCAACACTAAAATGGCCGTTGAGAAACCCAAGTTGTGGCACCAGCTTTGTTCTGCCTCCAAGGTCAATGGGTATGTTTTGACCACACAGCCCTGGCATCAGAGCTGAGAGATGCCCACGGATTCTCTGGCTCTCTTGTTTCTCAGGGGTGTGGAATTTTGCAAGTTACTTAAATTCTCTGAATCTGTTTTATCATCCTTAAACAATAGGGAGATAAGTAACTACATCCCTGGATTGTTGCAACAACACAATGTCAGTAAAAGCATAGGTTTTATGCAAAGAAGATTTTCACTATTTAGATTTCATTGCCTTATGTTCATTAATAGTGGTGAAACTAATGAATGTTTTCAGCAAACAGGGCTCTTTTCTTCTGAACATATGGGAGGCTATTGCCCACATTCCATTGCATCTAACTGGGCCTCATGGCATGGTATGCCTTGGTTCAGGCCTACAGAATAGGGGCTAAAGTGATGAATGTGAATGCCAGGCTGGCTCTAGCATGGTCGCATGCTCTCCTCTGCCCACACACCTGTCTGTGAAGGATCCTGAGGTGTATGATCACACTATCCATGGAGAGTTGGCTCCAGAACCTCCTTGGATACCAAAATCTGCAGATGCTCAATTCCCGCAGCAGGCCCTGCAGAACCTAGAGATGCAAAAACATGGCCCTCTGACACATTTTTGGGTGAAGCTATTGAGATTTAGGGAGCGTTGGCTCAAAAAGAAATCTGTGATTACCTGGAATAATATGTTAACTAATGATGTGACCCCCAGACAAATTTTTACTCTAAGTACTTGTGGCCTCATCTAATGGGGACAGGAATATCTGTCCAATTCTCTCTCACAGATTCTTGGGAGAACTCAAACAAGAGAAGCAATTAGAGGTTATTTTGCCTGGTAGCTCATCTGAGAAATTTTTAAAATGCAGATACCTGAGTTTTCCTGAATGACCAACCAGAGCAGCTTCTCAGGGGTGGGACCCCCGTGTGTGCATTTTTAATGCTTGATGGATGATTTTTCAAGAACACACTTTGAAAACCAAAATTGTGAAAATTAATTCACTTTAAAAAGTGAAAGGAACAAATAACAATGTCCATACGCAGATGCAAACATGAGGTTTTTTTTACAAGAAGCCCAAAGATATATCAATCTTCAGGTGAGAGTAAAGTGCTTTGCTGAATAGACAACTGTGAATGGTGTTCCCTCTGCAGTCTCTGGTCCCTCTCACGACATTGGGGAACCACTCACATTCCTCCCCATGGAAGTCACACAGAAGGGTGCTGTCCAGGTGGGTGCAGGCAGTGACCCTGTGTCTCTGTGACCTACAGAATGACCAGGCTCTGTATACAGTCACCTTCTAAACATCCAGTAGTTTAAGAGAAGCTGGATATCTTCTCGAGGAGCAGCTGGAGGAGACACAAACCCAGCCCCCCTTCAGGGGGAGGAAGCCTCATCTAAAAAAAAAAAACCCCAAGCTGTGCCAAATACCCAGCAGCACCAACCAGGGCAATTCAAGATTTCCTCAGCTATATGTGGAGTGACTATTAATAATGACAGCAAACAATTAGTTATTGAGGGCTTGCTACGCGTCAGATATTCTTTGAAGTGCTCCTGTAGATTAGCTTATTGAATTTTCCTGGTAATCTGATGATGCAAATGCAGCCAAAGCCTCAGTTTTCTGGTGAGGAACCAGAGCACAGAGTGGTTAAATAACTTGGGCAAAGTCCCACCAGCAGTCTGTAGCAGAGCTCAGCTTTCAGCTCCGGCCACGTGGCCTCAGAGCAGATCCTAGTTATTGAATTACACAATCCTCCGCTATGCTGGTGGAAGAGACTGCGACTTGTTGAGCCCTTTTTGTGATTTCAAAGGCAGCTGAATTTAGCAGTTGAGCACACCTGTGGGCATTCAGAAAGAATCTAAAAAGAACCATGGATAACAGAACCCAGAGTGAAATCTATTTCTGCCTCTAGACACTTAATTTCACCTCTTGCTTGAACAAAGGCCATCCCAATGCCTGCAGATAGGATCCATTCTGGCCCTCCCTACACATAATAAAAACCTTGAACCTCAACATTTTGGGACCCACCAAGCACCAAGGGAAAACCCCTGAGGTGTTAGCCCACTACTATTGGTTACCGTTTATCTGTTCTCAGCAATGTCATGGATAATTATAGGGCCAAGCCCGGGGCAGATGCTGCTACTTCATATGTGCCAGTTCCCTATAAATGTACCTGTCAGCACCCCTTGGCACTAACCTCTCAGTGAGGTCTTCAATGAACAGGCTCCCCTGAGGCCTGGGTTCCTTCATCCCTGCAGCTGCTCATATTCTATCCAGGAACAGCCTCACCAAGACTCCAGATCCTTCAGCCTGCCTGACCCCATAGAGAGAAGGCAGGCAGGAAAAGAGTCCTTCATGGAGCTCAGTGCCTAGGAAGTGCTGGCTGAGTGCTGTGGGGAATGATGGCAGCAGAGGCCTGGCTGCAGGATCTACACAGCTGCCAACACTCTGGGACACAAAGCAGAGCCTGCTGCTCCTTAGAAACTCATGCGTGCATTCTGTCCAACCTGGAGGTGAAGTGGGAGTCCAAGAAAACCCTTCCCACTTCTCTCCTCTCATTCCCTGGGGTGGGTCATGCCTCTCCCCTCCAGCCCCTCATCCTCCCAGTGCACCCCCCAGCAACCATCCTTTCTTGAGAGGACCACAGTCCCCTAGGTCCCACCTCCTGGGCAGTGGCACCTGCTTCTGAGCCCTCTCCCTGCTGAGCTCCCTCCAGCTCTCCTTCCAGAGCTCCATTCTTCAGGCCTGCCTACTTTCTTCCAGCCTGAAAAGCTCATTTTTTGATGAACCATTAATTCATATTAATGACTCCACATACTTCCTTCTAAGAAATCCATTTTCATTTTCAGGGTATTCTTGAAAGTCACATGCCAGGGTCTGACCACAAGGACAGACCACCAAGTGTTCGACCTTCCTCTGTGGAGCTCCCAACAGCACTAGTGGAACCCCCTAAAGCTCAGCCCCCAGGCCCTGAGCAAAGCCAGGCCAACTGGGAAGCCCTGGATAGGACTGGTCAACTTCTCAGATGGCCCAGGAAGCCACTCCAGGCTATTCCATAAGGTTAGAGAAAATTAGTCATTTGCTTGGGGTAGGAATTGTGATTAAAGATCTATCTCCAGGATGGAGATGTGCTACTGCACTCCAGCCTGGCGCCTCGTGACAAAATGAGACTCTGTCTCAAAAAAAAAAGATCTCCAGAATGAAATCTAAAAAATATAACTTTTCAGATAATCTTGGCTTCTTTCAATTGTTTGATAGTGTATATATCCTTGGAGAATAAAAATTTGTATCCCAAGATTCAGATAATCTTGGCTTCTTTCAATTGTTTGATAGTGTATATATCCTTGGAGAATAAAAATTTGTATCTTGCTTACCATTACATTTTGTAGGTCATAAAATAAAGTCATTTTTGTTTTCAGGTCTGATTTTACTCTCATTTTCAAAACCAAAACACACAGAAAAAGACAGAAGGCAATGGCATCTTTTGATATAACAGACTATCATGACCCTCTTTAAAACTGTTAATCACTATTATAGGAGACAAATGTGCAGACAGCATGTATTAAGAGAAAGGAACCTTATCAGTGCATTAGTTCTCATGTATATCTACAAGAAAGCAAAATTATAACATTTGGAGCAAACGAAAAGTTAAACAAAATTATCCATATAAACTGCAGTCACAGAAGCCCTCCAAAGCTGACAGGCAACACTTCACATAATGTTACAGAGACGTAAAGAAATGACTCCTCCCTCTGTGAAGGCAATCTTCGTAGCTTCAAACTGTGTACAGTGACATTCTTTTAAAAAAAAAAGTTCAGAGTTAAAAGGACAACTATTTATCATTGTTTACGATATATCAAAAATACAGCCATTACAAAAGCCACTGAAAACTTTCACTTACACATTTTTATTTTCTACATTCAAGCCCAAACCTTGGAAATTGAATCCCTTTCCTTCACCATTGATAGTTTCCAAAGACTTTACACTTTGGATATATGCCTGAACTAACAACAAAAGAATGCATGGCTATCTCCCCACCAAAACGTCTATCTCAATTACTCTGGAGTTTACAAGGTTCTTGGCACAGTTCCTAACATGAAGTGATTACTCAGTAAATGTGATCCTCTTCACCCCTATGTCTCCATGAGCCCAGGAAGTGGTAGCAGCTGCCTAGCTGTGCAGTAAATGTTGATTAATTTACTAACTGATGACAGAAAACAATTTCAAAAATTATACTTGTTTACCATCCAGCAATCTTAACGTCAACAATGTATGGAAAGAAAAACACTGACAGTGAGGGTAAAAATGAGTCATGATAATCCCCTCATGCCTCTACCGCAGCTACCATCCTAAAGGCTTGCTGGACATTTTCAGGTCCAGAGAGATCACTAATAGCAACAATAAGAGCTCTAGACCAATCTAAGGGTGTTAAATTGTACCAATGACCTCAACTCTTCATGTTTCCCTTTACTCACAGTCTGTGGGCATTGCAGTTCCTTCTGCAAACGGTATAGAGCCTATTTCCCCATTCCTTGGCCACGTGGCTTGCTTGGAGCCACAGAATGAAGGGGAAATTCCAGTGTCTGTTCTGAGCCTAGGTCTCAGGAGAGCTTACATGTGTCTCTGTCATGGCCATGCAAGTACCATGCCTCCTAGTCTCACAGGGAACAGCCCTGCTCAGCTAAAATGCCCCTGGCAAGGCCACTGCATGAGCAGAAGCAAGCAGGCAAATGAGCTGACACACAGAGAGGCACAGCCCAGATCAGCCAAGCCCAGATCAGCCAAGCCCAGACGCACGATTTTCATAACATGATGCTGTCTTCAGCCCACTGAGTCTGGGGGTGCCTGCATAGCAATAGCTACCTGACACACCAGCAAAGAAATCCCCAAAGAATCACAGGACTCTGTGTAAGGAGAGTGTCACACATGCTCAGCTTTTATCAAATGACTATTGATTGTGAGCCTGGCTAAACTGATATAATACTGATTTCTCTCTTCAAGCTTTCCTCACTGTTCCAAACTAATATACTCATGTCCACACAGGTTTAATTTTTTTCTTTCCATTCTGTTATCTGGGACACACACATTAGTGAAGATTTGTAAGCTCTGAGCAGCCATTTTGGATGCTACCCTGCAGCCACCAGACTGCTTCGTAAGGAGTCCTGTGGGTCGCCCGCATTGATGAGAGCCAAGCAGAACTGAGCAAAGCAGTTCTTGCAAAAGCAGCATCAACCTCATCTTCCCCTTTACAAGTAGCCTGACCTTTCAGAGGTGTCGAAATTAAGCAAGGCCCTTTTCTCCTTTCTTGAAAACCTTTTTAAGAAATCACACTTCATTCTTTTGCCCCCTTTCCTTCTTTTTTCTTCCCCTCAAAGGGCCATGTTTTAGCCTGAACCCAAAGCTCCAAAATGCATGAGGGAAGCGATACTGACATTTCCAGAAAAGGAGACTGTGACAGACTCAGGCAGACCTGGGCCATGGGCAAAGGCAGCTGTTCCTGTTATCTGTATTTCTCTCTTTGAAAGTGTGTTACCAACTTTCTCAGTCAAATCCATTCTCATATGCTCTGTCCTCTAAGCTTGGGCCTGTGGGCCTGCCTTCTCGAGCAGTCACTCAAGCTCTAAGCAGGGATGGCAGATTGAGACACATGTAATGGCCCCTCCCTCATATGCCCGTCATAGACATCACAGACTGACCTTGGCATCCTTGGGATCCTCTGCAGCATGGTTCCCACTAAGTAACAGTTTTCATTTCATGACCCAACTCTATCCATCTAGATCCAACCATATTCCATCTCCTATTCACACTCACTAAAAAAAAAGCCACCACATGATTAGAGGTTTCTCAATTGTTTAGAGAGACCTACTATAGTCTAGGTATTGAGCCAGGGACTGATGTACAATAATGAAGGAGGCAGCCAAATTCAGCAGGAATTCTTGTGGTTGAGAAAGCTTTTACCCTGGAGTGGTATAAGGTCAAACAATGAAGACCTTTCTGGTAACGTAGCAGGTCTATAAAAAGAGATATGTGAGATCAGGTTTTGCATTTAGTCATCTACAAATTATATTATATAAAATGCTATTTACTACACTTCAGAGGAGGAAGCTGGTAAGATGCCTAGAAAAGCAGTCAAGGCTCATTATCCACAGGACACACAAATACCCATTGCATGAGGAGGCTGAAAGCCCGCACTAGGTTAACTGTGCTTGTTCACCCAAGCCACACATGATCCACCTGTTTCTTCCTCTTAAACTACACTTTTAGTTTTTTACTTAAACTGCTTTTTGAACTGAGGAATACACAAAAAGTTTGGTAGAGTGGCAGCTTGGAAAACACACATCAAACAATATGCAATTCAAAGGTGTAAATAAGTACCCAAAAGTGGCACAGACAAAGAAACCTCTGGGAGCTCAGAAAAGCTCCTGTGCTCTGTGGTAACATCTGCACAGCTTGGATGTTACCAAACGGTCTCAAGATGGCACCAGAAAGGAGGAAACAATGGTCAGTATCTGCTTTTGTTCCACAAAATCAAAATCGTACGTTTTGTGACTCACGAAATCACAAAATGTGCACAGGGTGCATTCTCTCGCCTACTTAGGCCCTCCGTAAATATCCTTCAGTGTAGGCTGTCACTGGAAACTCTCTGCATCAGCGACCATGCATCAGAAACTTAGGAGACATCAGTCAGTCATTGATCTCACCATCTTGAGATGGGGACGCAAGGAGATCGCACGGCTTGCCTTCCCTCGTTACACCTTAAAGTTTCAAATACGGGGATTTTGCCCATTCATGGCCTACAGTAGCATTTCAAGCAAAGCCAATCCGTAAGCATTTTCCAACTGTATCTTCTTGAGCAGAAAAAAAGAGAACAAAGCATTATTTAGAAGTGGTAAAGACCCTGGAGGTTACCTTGCTCCATGATGGCCTAACACACCATAACACTGACAACCCTCCATGAAAACCTTGGGAAGGTTTATAAACTGCCAGCAGTGGAGCTCTCAGGCGCAACAGGCATGTCCCAGGGCGGGGAGGCAGAGTGAGGACAGCACTCCAGACCCCTGTCTGAGTCCACTCCGCCAGAGCCAACTCGCTGCCATGGTTTTGTACTGAACTTCCTGTAAGACTTTGAAGAAAGAGCTCAGTAGTTGAAGCTCACCAAGCCTGATCCTCTCCACAGGATGCTAACAGGGTTTACGGACATCATCACATACATAATTGATGGGCTATTGATTAGGGCATGAAAAGACATTGAGATTCACACCACCATTCACGTCTTTCTCCCAGGCATGTTGGGAAAACATCCTTTAAGAATGGTCACAGTGTTCTCCTGTGTTCTCAGAATCTTGACAGAGAGGAGCCTCTAAGACAAAGAATGGATTGCTACTGAGCTTCTGCGCTGATCTACAGGACATCCGACCCTAGACTGTGCCTCACTGCTGGGCTGATCTGGAGGGGATGTAGAAAGGGGTAAGGAAGACAGGGACGGAAGGAGCCAGGCAGCATCCTCAGGCATCCTAAAAAGACAACAGTGGCCAAGAAGGAAACCCTTCATGAGAACAGCCCCCACCCTGTTATCTGCCTGTTCTCTGCCTCTTTATCCTCTCTCTTAGAGTGGATCTCTGGGGCTGGGCCCGGGTGGCAGATACCGTGAGTACAGTGTAGCAGTGTGACTTGGAGCCTGGGGTCCCTCGGTGCCTGGCCTGCCAGCTGTGAGCCTGGGCCAGGGACTCGGGTTTATACCTACAAAAGAGAGGTCGTGGTGGCCTCTAGTCACAGAGTGCTGTTTGGATTGCACAGATGAATACACAGAGAAGAGCGCCTGGCACCCATAAGTACCCAGGAAACATCAGCTATTGTCAGTATTCCTTCTTTTATTCCAAACCCTTCTTATTTAAGATGAAAACACGGAAGCCAAAATAACTTCTCAAGGTCAGGAAACACAGCTCTTCTGATGTAGAGACTGGAACCTCTGTACTCAGCCTGGCTGGGGCCAAGTTGCTGCCTGGGTCCTCGGCTTCTGCATACGTGCACAGGGTGCATTCTCTTGCCTACTTGGGCCCTCCGTAAGCATTCCTCAGTGTGGGCTGTCATGAGAACCTCTCTGCATCAACAATCATATATCGGGAACTCAGGAGACATCAGTCAGTCATTGATTTCACCCTGCTCTCAGCAGACAGGGAGCTAAAGCCATCCTCGGTGCAGCTGGCTCCCAATCCACATGGAGCTAGCAAGGACACACAACCCCATCTATTGCTGGGATCTGCGCTGGGTTTTACAGGTTTTAGGGGGAAGCTTATTCCAGCATCTTGTTTTGAAATGCAAATGTCAACATATTTTGCATCTGCGAGGGAATGTTTAAGTTCTTTAGTAATTTTCCACACTGGTTCTGACAATCATAAAATATATTTGTGCTCAAAGAAAATATCATACCCAGATAATATTTATCATTCCTCATCCACTTAAGTTATAAATGCTAAACATAATGCACTGTAAACATTACAAAGCAAAGTTATTTAGTCTTATTTTCCCAGCTATCTTATATACATTTTCCGCCTTTGAGGAGCCTGAATTTTTGTTTTGCTTTGTGTTTTGAGATGGGGTCTCACCCCGTCACCCAGGCTGGAGTACAGCGGTACGATCTTGGCTCACTGCAACCTCCCCTCCCGGGGCTCAAGCAATCCTACCACCTTACCCTCCCAACTAACTGGCACAACAGGCACATGCCGCCATGCCCAGCGAATTTTTGTATTTTTTTTTTTTTCAGAAGGAGAAAGAGAGAGGGGAAGTTATTTTTTTTTTTTAAGACAGAAGTAGAATAAAAGAGAAAAAAGGAAGAAAGAGAAAGAGGGAGAGAGAACGAGAATCTTGCTCTATTGCTCAGGATTTCATTTAAATCTGTGAAATGCTTATGCAAACTAAAAAGTGATTTATTTCCTATTATGTGATCACTTTTAGAATAGGTA